>JAUZNC010054801.1:3922-14596 GCA_034780395.1 Vannuccia rotundouncinata | reverse complement strand
ATCATTATGATTGGATGATTGTGTTTATCATTATGATTGGATGATTGTGTTTATCATTATGATTGGATGATTGTGTTGATCATTATGATTGGATGATTGTGTTTATCATTATGATTGGATGATTGTGTTTATCATTATGATTGGAGGATTGTGTTTATCATTATGATTGGAGGAATGTGTTTATCATTATGATTGGATGATTGTGTTGATCATTATGATTGTGTTTATCGATATCATCTCTCTATTCTTATTCTAGTTACAACCAAACAGTGCAAGTGGATCTGGAGCTCTCGAACACGATGCATCATCACTGTTTCTGAAACAATCTCAAAATACAACGGTACTTACATACAACTCTACTTTCATAACGAATCAAGTCTATTTATAGCTAATTCTTAATGTTGTCTGTCCCTACGTTTCCATGATTACAGTTTTTCAAGATAAAAGTAAGTTTTTGTTGTGGTTCGTTCATCTTCTAAGTTTTGATCTGAAATCAATTATAATTAACAATCAGTGATTGATATTCCCATGGATTGTTCGTGATTAAAATTTTGTGGTACAAATTATGATGTAATGATTTTGTTGGTTATATGAAAATTAGATCTAGAATTACAATTTCAAATTATCTTTGCTGTCAGGAGGAAGGTGGCTATCCTGGCCCCCTACCTTTGGGGGTAGCCGTCATTGACGCATCAGTTCAGCTGTTTGGCGCTATCTTTCCTCGTGTTCAACATCGACACAGACTCCAGATGTTGGAACACTTTGCAGAGTGTATCAAACAGGCCAAGTCGGCCCGACAGCAGGCAGTCCAGATCAACATCTTCACTGCTTATCTGTGTGCGATGAAGCGCTTATCCGATACAAAAACACCCTTTGGTGGCGAACACGACTTAAGGAAGGCGGCTGTGGGTCTTATTTTTGTGAGTTTAAAATGATTTAATCAGTTTTTGTTTTAGAATGTTGGTTTAATATCCTTGAAATGGTGAATTCTTTGACAGGACGCTTTGGGAAGCAGCAATCCAATTCTTCGTTGTGCAGCGGGAGAATGTTTAGGGAGAATGGCGCAAGTTATCAAGGAGTCTCGCTTCATTGCGGAAATGGCTCAGTCAAGTTTTGATCGTTTGAGATCAGTGAGAGATGTCGTCCTGAGAACCGGGCACTCGTTGGCTCTTGGGTGTCTGCATAGATATGTGGGAGGGCTCAGTTCAGGCCAGCACCTCACCACCAGTGTTGGGGTTCTCTTAGCTCTTGCTCAAGATGTCAACTCACCAGTGGTGCAGGTTTGGGCGCTGCACGCTCTAGCGCTAATTGCGGACTCAGGAGGCCCGATGTTCCGCGACTTCGTTGAGCCCAGCTTGAGTTTGATACTGCAGCTGCTCTTACAAGTGCCGCCCTCCCTTATTGATGTTCACCAGTGCCTTGGCAAGGTTCTTGGCGCCCTCATCACCACCTTGGGTCCTGAACTTCAGGGGAACTCGGGATCAATAGCGACCGCCCGTCTGTCTTGTCTCGTGTGCTGCGCGGTGATGCAGGACCATCCAGACTCTCTGGTCCAGGCTGAAGCTATCTCCTGCCTGCAACAGCTGCACATGTTCGCCCCGCGTCATGTCAACCTGAGCACCCTTGTTCCCCACCTCTGCTCGTGTATGTCCAGTCGGCATCTTCTTCTACGACGGGCAACGGTGGCGTGTCTTCGACAACTCGCCCAGAAAGAAGCCGGCGAGGTCTGTGAATTAGCTGTGACCATAGAAGCGAGTGACAATGGAGTGGAGGGGGTGTTGTTTGCCTTACTGGACACCGAGACAGACCCGGCTATGAGGAAGGATGTCCAGGAAACGGTCCTGAGCTTACTTCAGAGTCAGGGCAAGTGCCAACTTGTGCGCTGGTTGTGTCTCATCAAGGGGGTTCTTCAAGCGGGCCGGAGTGGCGAAGCTGCAAAAGGTCCTGAAGATACTCCCAACATCAAAGAGGACGACAAAGAAGGCGATGATGACGACGATGATGATGACGTCACTCTGAAGGCTGCTAAAGAAGAAGAAAGTAGTCAGCTCGCTCCACGATGGCCGACAAGAGTCTTTGCGATGGACTGTTTACGAAGATTAATGGCTGCATGCGAAGCTTGCGGAGAATCCCAGCATCTGGACATGACGTTAGCCCGTGAACTCAAAGCTTCAACTGGTAGAAGTGATTCCTTGGTTCTACATTTATCGGAGCTTGTTCGCATGGCCTTCATAGCGGCAACTTCTTACAGTGATCGACTTCGGTTAGCTGGTCTAGCGACCCTGCAGGACATCATCACACGCTTCGCTAAAGTGCCAGAACCCGAGTTTCAAGGTCACGTGATTCTAGAACAATACCAAGCCCAAGTTGGAGCTGCCTTGAGGCCAGCCTTTGCTGCTGAAACAGCTTCCGATGTTACCGCGGCTGCTTGTGAAGTGTGTTCAACTTGGATTGGTTCAGGAGTGGCACGTGACCTCAACGACCTTCGTCGTGTCCACCAATTGCTCGTCTTCTCGTTGGGGAAGCTTCGAATGGGCCGCAACCAAGCTCATCTCTACAGTGAATCAGCTTCAACTATGGAGAAGCTGGCAGTGTTGCGTGCGTGGGCGGAGGTTTATATTGTTGCTATGACAGCACAAGAAGACACGGAGAATGAGGATGGTAAGTTACCTCTTCAGAAGTTTTCTGCTCAATTATTGTTGTCTAGAACAGAACCTTTTTTCTCCTTTTATAGACAGCCAAAAAGAAGATTTATTGGGTCTGGTCCGTCCGGAAATGTCCCATCTAACTCAGCATTGGTTGTCAGCTCTTCGTGATCACGCGCTTCTCTCCCTTCCAAGTGACCTTTCCAGCCAGCTTCCTGCCGACGGAGGAGCTTTCTATCATCCAGAGTGTGTCGACTCGTCACGGGAACATTATCGGCGGAATTGGGCCCCGCTCTTGCATGCAGCCGCTCTCTGGCTCAACGTCGAAGGATTTGCCAATATTCCAGCCAACATGAATGCTGAATCAATCAATACTGACAGATTCAACCTGATTATGGGTGAATGTTCACATGAATATCTTCGATCATTCAAGTCATTTCTGTTAATTATACTCAATTGCAATATTGTAGGTATCTGTGTGGAAGCTATGTGCAATTTGGTATCTAAGCAACCAGTGGAAGTTATTCAAATATGTCTTGGGTCAATGAACACATTACTGAGCAAACCCTGGCCCAGAACTGCTCTAACCAAAGATTCGAAATTACCAGTCGAAATGCTTAATGTTATCCACAGGTTAGGGGATTACCCAATTCTCACATTTATCATTCTGCAGAGTTAATTCAGTGGCTGTTCTTCTTTCAGAGTCCTCTTAACTCGAGATTGCATCGATACTCACATGCTGTGTGTCAAAGTTGTGTCGAAAATTCTGATAGCAGCCCAGGAGAAGTTAACCAAAGACCAAGAAACCAAACAAAGATCCGGTATGAAGGCGACCAGTCCTGTCTTATTATCAGGATCCTATTGTCCATTGTGTCTCTGTTTCAGTTTCGACTAGTGACCTGACATCTCTAGATCAAAGCACCCTGGACAACTTGGGCGATGGAGGAAGTGAAGGTCGTCTTGTTCCAGGTCAATCCGTCGTGTTTGCAGCTCTTGAAGTAGTTCTTTGTGGCCTCACGCGATACCTTCCTGGTCTTCCAGCGTCCTCCATGGTGCTGCCACCAGCCGCGGGGAGGAATAGCTCCAGAGCTTCACAGCTTGTGGCCAAACTTCTCCAACCATTGGCTAGTTTTCTTGACCTTTGCTCACCTTCAGGTGCCCTTGCTGTCCTTCCCTCTTTGCTGCAACTTACGATAAGAACAGCGCAGGTAAGTGGATGTTCGCTTGAGTAAATTTACTCATCGAAATAGTTAATTGAGACTTTTCAGGAATTCAAATTTTGTTTGGTTTTTGAAAAGTTTGACAATTCTAATTGTCCAGGTGTCGGTTTTGGAGTCTGTGCAACCTGTGGACAGCGAAGGAGCTCAACAGGTGTCCGCAGAGGTGGTCAACATACTCAATCATCTCGCGGATCATCGATATTCCAGCCACAATTCCGCTGTGTGGAACCGGCTCTTGGCTTCGTCAGTGATCACACTTCTACATCATGAAGACGGTCATGGAGGGCCGACCTCTGTAAGTCTGTTTACGGATTTCGTAAATATTTATATCTTCCTAAATCGTGTTGTTTGCTCTTAACAGCATTCGGGCCCTTGCTGTATCCAGGCGCTAAGTCTGTGTTCTCAAGTTATTCCTCACGCCAGCTATGTTATGCGTTACCAGGACCTTCGCACCGCCCTCATAACACAAACACAGAAATTATGGACCTCCCTTGCTAACAATGTCCCTCTAAGGACCATCTGTGTGCTCTCAACGACCCGTCTGATTTGCCATCCAGATCCCGGAATCGGTGGCCTGGTAATCAAGTCTTGCACACCACCCATGATTCGATGGCTCTATAGCGATCCACCGGTCACCTCTGGTGATGATCTAACTCTGGTCAAAGCTATGATTGAGCTCCTGGAAACTCTGGTCAGCCTCTCCGAAGCACAACACCGAACAGGCATGCTCCTGCTGCTCGTGCCCTTCTTGATATCATTGGTGGATCGTGCCGGTGACAATATGACGTCGTCTGGTAACAATAACAAGACCAATCCTGGACAAGAACTTCGTCAGATAGCGTTGGCCCGTGTCATGGCTGTTGGGCCCAGCTATCCAGAAGATTTCCGTAAAGTGATGTCCGTGGCTGATCTAAAACCTCGACTTGAAGCCGCTCTTCGGGCCAATCAAAAGGCGTCTGCTACTATTGCAACCGGTGATTCTGCCAATGAGTCTGCAATTGATCGTCCAAGTCAACCAACCATTCAACTCAAAATGGATTTCAGTAATTACAAATGATCTTATTAAACTTTCCTCAACTCTGCAATAATAAGGATATACTACATACATCCAAAAACTTACTTTTATAATCTTGGTTGAAAAGATTGGATAATAAATATACCAAAATGATGTTTGATAATATCAATTCTTTATGCCTAACATTGTGATCATTCTTGAGATAATTCTGTTTGTACAATGACAAAATCTCTTCATCGAGAACACTTAATTAAGATTTTCGCAGAATTTATTTGACTAAATTATGCTTATTTTTGGTGCTTCATAATTTAATTTTTGAACAAACACGAGTATAAACGGTTCTCCTTATTGTTACACGACGGACCTTCAATCTTCACATTTGAATACTTAGTTAACATTCTTTTCAATATCTGATTACCTGTATAAATATAGAAAATATGTCATTCTTAGATTTAATGTAATATTGTATTTGTTTGCATTTTTGTTGTTTCTATTCAATGCATATCCATCTTTCACTTTTTGTTTATATCATACGTATTGATTTCAGGTAGTATGAGCGGTAAATCTTACTATTCTTTGTTCTCTATAGGACGATGAAGTTGCAATTAAATATATTGATGTCATAAAACTGCCTTATCAATTAGTGTTGTATATGTTCTGTAGCCGAAGGAGAGGAAAATTTATGCTGTTAATATTTTGTTAACTTTCACCAAATTATAACAAAATCTAACTGCGGAATTTATCAATTCATCATTAAAATAATTAAAACCATTGTTAAGATTCTGTTTATTATCCGTTTTGATAAATATAGTTCAAATTTACTTTTTAATTAAAATACTGTTTCGATTCCTGTCTAATTAATTTATTAATATTATCACACATTTTAGAACCAGTGGAGTAAGTGAATTGTTTAAAAGTTTATCAACTTGATAGAATGTATGGATTGACCTGATTTAATTTGGTGTCTAAGCAGAAATTCAAAATAATATTTGCTATAGTCAATATAATTTTTTGGTATAATTAGTAAACTGTTGCTTATGTATAATTACAACAAAAAGGTTTTAGTTGATAATTTGAAGGTACATTCAAACGCATTTTCAATTTGATTTTAATAATCTACGTAGGCGTGAAGTTATTTAAAATCAGTTTCAGGAAGTAAGGTCGAATAATAAATTAAAACAATCTGGTTAATCTTCATATGCATTAATAATAAACATGTATTTCTTGTCTGAGTGCAAGACTAGTACAGAACATATTTTGATACATTTATTGATTCATAAATTACGAAACACAGTACTATTAATAATTCTAATTAACACTAAGAATTTAAAAATAATTATCATGAAACTCTAACGATGGAGATGAGAAACAATTGTGTTAAATCTCCTTATTATAGATATAAAATAAACGTTCCCTATATACTTCACTTTATAGAGTCCTGATCAAAAGCAAACGTCTTCAATAGAATATTTGCGCGACGAAACAACTTTGTTTAGTTTTGCATAAATATTATACACATCAGTTTTATTGATAACTCTATCCCTTGTGGTTTTACACGCTCCTCTATAACTATTATTAATTCTATACAATTAGTGATTGTGTCAATTAAAATTATGTCAACATTCCTCTAGTAATGTAAACTTTGTAACGGAAAATATTTACTTTGTATTGAAGTTATTATCAATAATCTGAATGCACGAAAAACCACATTCATTAACGAGTGACAGATAAAAATTATGATAAATACCTACTGTTGAATTATTAATTATATGCTTAAACTATCCTACATAATATAACATTGATACACATAATCTAGGTATTGCGCCAATGAATTGTATAAGTATTAAAACAATAACATATAGTCACAAAAATGAAAGAATATATAAATAGGAACATATTAAAAATTACTTTATTCATATACAAACAAGAAGAAACACACAGGAGTAGATAATGCAACGTATATACCTCCGAATAAAGATATTTAAATAACAAGATAAAGAAGAATGCAGTTATTGTGGTCATTCAAACAATCTTGTCCAGTTCTTTGGCATAATCGATCATTTTTTCAACCACATCTGAAGCATGAACGCTTTCATCAGTTGAACTTGCACCGTGTTTGAAAATATAAAAATCCCCTGGATTTAATTCCCAAGATCGCTGCAAGGAGATTATAAAGAAATCGTTCTAATTAAATTGATTGGCCACTTCGTTTTATACACTTCGTAACTAGTCATTATTTTCAATTTAAAAAAAAGAAAATACTATATTAAAAGCTTTTAAATTATTATTAAGAATTATAAATACAACATTTTCGTTTTTCCACATGGTCATATTTTAATAAAACAGTATCAATAAATTATGACTTTTATGAAATTTCTTAATATCATTCTCCTTGTTTTCTTTTATTTCTAAATTAAATATGACAATTGTTAGTCTAACTAACATAATTGTGGCTTTACATATTTTCATTTATATTATATTATTTTTCATAATGATGAGATCGATTGTGTTAATCATGGATTGGCAGTAGAACAATTTTTCCAGTAAAAACAATAAATTAAAATAAACTTCTTTACATGTTAAATAGAAACACATTCATAATTCGTTGGGAAGGAGTTTCAAATATGCAATTTGTTATGAAACAAATTTGTAATTTGATAAGAAACAAATATTATTAGAAATTGGAGTACCTTTTGTCCATATTGACGCATCTGATCAGAGTTATCAAAGAAAAGCATTCTACTTGCTTCACCAATGTGTAAACGACCGTAAGCAGAAGCGATGCAGTCGGCTATTTCATCCCTAAAAAGCAAACACAATAGTTGTAATAAATACAATTGCTTTAACCAATTTAAAGTTAATTTACACAAAAAACGAAACAAAAATCATTAATTTTCAGATAAATTGAAGTAATCTACTTCCGTTAAAAATTTATCTCTAGAATAATTAACAAGACGCTGAATTGGCCAGTAAATTATTCAAAATCTCTTCGAGAACAATTAGTTTTATTCGTAATTGTAAATAAAAACATAAATATTTATTAAAAACTTTTAATCAACATTGGTTATTGTTAGGGTAATACATATATATAGGTTCAGTAGAACAATATTGCGAAGTAGAGATATGGTTATGGACGTCTTGTGAGTCTTAATTTAGTATAATATATTCGTTGTTATTAATTCACCTTATTTAATCCGATTTAGTATTTACTATTCATAAATCAAAAATGGCACAAGCAAATTACAATATCATTACCGTGTAGTGTTGAGAAGAATATTGATGAAGAAGTTATACCGCTCAGAAGGAACATTACCCTTTGACAGAAAAACCTTATTATAACTTCCTTCCATGAGATATTGTTCCATTGAAACAGGATGGCGAATGTAGACATTGTTGTTGATATCTTCAACGGAGAGCCGTTCAAGTTCCTGTGATCGGAAATAATAGTTACGGTATGTTAATTATATGCTTGTAGAATTATTGTAGGTCACATACAATGAACTTACAGTATGGAAATTAGCAAGCTGTCCCTGTGCTAATAGACGGAGCAAATTCAAACCAAGAAGTTCGTATTTGTATGGGGATTCAGGAAGGTCACCACTAAAAGTAAAAATGAGACATGTATAACAGGAACTTAGAAAGACATATTTTTGCACACAAATTTTTATACATTAAATTTAAACACTATTGTACCATATTAGTGTGTACACAATTTAGACTTTTCCCATTTGACATATCACTCCAATTAATTTGTATAATTAAAAATTCATGAGTCATATTTTAATATATAAAAATTAAAGATGCACAGATTTATTTGGATAGATTGAAATAAATAATTACTCAAAATGTATTTATTTACATATCACATATTGATATTGATTTAATTATTTAATCCACATATTTGAATTAGAAAAAGTATATTATAGATATAATTACATAATACAACTATGGAAATTATTCATTTAATTAAAATTACAGCATTCACTTTAATGTTAACAATATTCACAGGTTTTAAAAATATTGTTATATTATATATGTCACTATATGCTGTATGAATACTATCAGTATTATTTGTATAGTTCTGTACAAATAGCCCTTTGTAAATCAAAATGTTATAAATGAAACATACTGATAATCAAAATAGTAGCATTTTAGTTGGCATAAGTATCTTTCAAAACTTGGTATATCTTTTTTTTCAATTGACCATCTTGCTCCAATTTCAAGAATATCCCCTAAAATTGACAAGAAGAAAAAGTTTAAAGTACAAAAATTAAATAAAAAATCAAGATAGGACATACTTGCAATTAGTAACTCCTGTTTTGAAGCTTGTGAATCTTTGGTGGGCAAATATGCTAATTGAGTTAATCCAATCTAAAATATAGATGATATGAAATATAAAAAAAATATTAATCATAAAACAGTAACAATAAAATAAAACATACATTTAAATGACTAATATATGTAAATTATTAAAATTTAAATAACATATTAGTTTATACATATATGAATAAACAACTTCAGAGAAATTTAATCTACTTCTACTAATCAAAACACCATCATTGGTTTGGATTACTATTTATATACAAGTTGTGTTTAAGAATTCAGTAGTGTATTTCAATAAGTTATATACCCAGATTCATTTTGCATTGTTTTTAAAAGCAATAACAGGCAGGGTCAGCCCCAGAAAATTTGTCAAGCAGTGGGAATAACATGAAAGGGACGAGTGCATAACTTGATGACTTTATTAATTTAAGATAATGTTAGCATGTCCCAGCTAATCCAATTAAGATTACCATTTTAAGGGTGTAATTTTAATATAAATCCAGAAATTTGTATTCTATGGTAATTTATCATGAGGATTTTATTTTTATTATCTAAAAGCACAAGAAACCTCTCTTTCATGAAACAAAGGTATAATTTCTAAAAAAAATACAATTTTTTAGAGTCAACAAATCATTGTCTACAGCTAAAAACTTTTCAGACCAATCATGGACATTCATTGTAGATGGTAAAAGTATAATTGAAATGTCTACAAATGGTCACTAACATATAAATAAATATATCCTACTAAGTTAGTCTGCATTCTATTTATTCCTTAAATCAGGAATTTTATATATAAAGAATGGAAAAAGGGTAACTTTTCAGTGTATAAAAGATATGAAATATAAGCTGGCTTCCAGGGTTATATGTAACATTGAATGTAGGCTAGGTTATTTCAATATTTTTGTATATATTTTTTTTCAATAATATATTATTACTGAGCTTTCACAAAGTTGAAATCATGATTTACACTATACAGTCAAATCCACATATAAAAGATCCACTTATATCATATTTCTGGCAATAATGGGTAATTTGCATGGCACAGAATAAAAATGATTATTCTGTAATGTTAATGTACTCCACCTATATTAGAAGTCGGGCAATAACAGACTTCTGGCTTTATTGTATCAAATTTGTTGTCCTTTGTGTTGTTGGCAAATTGAAAAGACCTTCCAACATACCACTGTAGAAGCCCAGAAAAAACTTAGACTTTTTCATTTGATCCCTAAGTTGGAGTAATATATATTTTACGCTATATGGGTAAAACTGTCATAAAATACATATATCTATTCATTTAAATGTTTTTCTTAAATATGAGTTGAATTAAAACCAGCTATAGCAGATTTCTGGCTATTACAGATTTTTTAATTAAAACCAAATGATCCAATATATGTAGATTATACTGTACATACAATAAATAATTATTTTAGAAAGGATGCAAAATAATGAAATCAGAAAAAGCAAGATAAAA
>JAUZNC010054779.1:0-14600 GCA_034780395.1 Vannuccia rotundouncinata | reverse complement strand
TCCATACATCATCAGGATCTATCAAAGGTAAAACAAAGTTCTGTAACATGTCAAGGTAGTTAGCTCCTGTCACTGTATCATCAAAAATATATGGGCCTAATACGCCATTGGACCTTATGGTGCCTCAAACACAGATACCAGGTGACAAGTTGTTGCTCTCACACATGAGATGGGGGTTTTCCTCAGCATAATAAACGGCATTGTGAATGTTAACATGGCCATTAAATTTAAAGGTTGCCTCATCTGTCCATATGATACGATCCTTTAGAGTATCATTAGAGTTCCATTCATCACACAACCATGCACAAAATTTGGTCTGTCTGTCAAAATCGCCATCATTAACAGCATGCAGAAGGTGAGGGCGCCAGATTTTCAATTTTAGTTGTTTTATAATTCTCCACAAACTTTGTCTATCTTTGTCTAATTGCAGTCCAGCGCGAACTTGTGATGTAGCATGAGTATTTGCATAGAGGTTACATACATTCTACTTGTTTTCCTCTGTAACCACTGAAACAGGACGACCACTCCTTCTTTTATCAGGAATATTTCCAGTTTCATGAAATTTCTTGGCTATGGAGCTTATTGTTTGTCTTGAAGGAGGTGGATTACCAGGGAACTCTTGTTCATATGCCACACCTACTGATCTGCAACACATGCTGCAAAAATATGTTTGTCTAAAGTTAGATGCAAAGCCATAATCAAACAAATTCAATAAGGCAGCTTTACTGAATTAGGTGCATTTATAGAGTAAAGGCGCAATTGATACTGTGCATGCCAAATTTGAATTTCAAAATTTCAACCAAATTTCTATGTCTATCCATAAAGCAAATGATGCAGTGAAATCTCAGATATTTGTTTGGGTAAAGCGACTTATGCCCACCCCTGTATATCAGTCATACATTTTTAGTGAGCATATAGTTATTGTATCTTCTGACTTATAAAATAAAAGCTTTATTTAGGTTTAAAAAGTTTTGTTGTATGTGATTTTGAACAATATTGGATTTTGTCATATTAAAACAAAAAATAAACACATTATTTTATTCCCAGATACTTTTGAATATTGGTATTATTGAATATTGAATACATTTTTAGCAAAATAACAGACACATTTTTTCTAATACCTATATTCAAAAGCATATGGAAAAAAATTGCATAACATATATGATAATTTTTTTATATGTTTTATAATAAATAAGCATTTAATTGTAAAGTATCCTAATATTGAATAAATTTTCCTAATAAAATAAAATACCTATTCTATAATATGGGAAACTGAAAAAAAGCTCTGTGATCTAAAACAACCCTCCCAACATTAGCAGACATCCATTTTGGAATGTTTGACTCTATTATCTATAATTATAATGTGTCAATGTTGGTATCTCATTCCTTGTAACTGTAGGGTGTTAGCTGCAGAAGGGTTTTTGAGAGACATACTCTTAAATGTGCTCAATGAGCTCCTCACTAAACTATTTTAATGAGGGTTTATTAACCCAATCATAATTGAAGTACTCACAAACACTGAATTCCCTCTTTACTATAAATAGAAACATTTAAATTGGCTACATGTGTTTTGATTTGTGGAAACAAAATTGATATGTGTTTGCATTTATGGGACATACAAGAAATGTATGTGTGATAACACTGAAGGAATGTGTGTTTGAGTGAAAAATTGCCAATGAAGTGAGTAGTGTTAATATAACTGGAAGAATGAGTTAATGAGCACTTGACAAGGTGGTACCTGCCTTCATTCAAATTTCCCCAGATCACTATTTTATGATGGCTCACTGGAAGTGCACATAATGGGGTCTCTATAAAAGTATTGGTTTTTAGTTCTTTTTAATGCTTACTCATGAGTTTATGAGCTGTCTATTGAACATCCTCCAGTGAAGTCTAAATCCTTATCTAAACAAGAAAAACATTAAATCACAAATAAATTCTTTATGATGCATTTTGGATGCCTATATATTACCAATATATATATAGAGAAATATGTATATACAATATCTAAATACATCAATATTTTTTTAATGAATATATCAAAAAGGAAACATCTGAGACTGAAATGCATTTTTTGAAAGTTTTTCAGGGTAATATTTATAGCTATTTTGTCATTCTCTAGGATTTGATGGTGGTATCATTAGTAAAAATAATTACAGCTAGTCATTCATTTCCAGGAAATAATCACTGAAGTTGAGTTGTTAATCCCCATATTCATCAATGACAGCACTGTGTGTATTGTTGGTGATTTGAGAAGTAAGACGATATGAATGAGGCTAATAATAGTTACATCTTGTTTGAGTAGGTATTTAGGAGTTCTGCTGATGTTGAACAGTATTTTTTTTCCCCAACAGAATTATTTGGGATTTGATGTCAGATGAGTGCAACACTGATGTTTATCATGTAATATATTTATGCAATACAAATGTTAAGATTTTTAAATTAATTAAAACAGAGTTTTCTCCTTATAAAATCCCTACATTGGAAAAAACATGATACAATTACTGAATGCATATCTTTTTCCATTGAATGTATAATTTGAGAGAATTGAGCTTTGAATCTTCCTGAAGCATCTCTTCATAAATTTTCTAAAAATTGTGTACTTTGTGTACATCATGTTGGATCATGATGTTTATATATAATTTATATTACAAAACATTACATTACTGTTTTGTCTAGACTCACATGCTATTTATTATTTTTAATTTATAGTCAATTTTCTAAATATGGAGATATTCAAATTATTTATGGATTCAAGCATTTCAAGCTGAAATTTTATGATTCTTTTGTTGTATTTATGATCTCTTTGATTTTCTCAATAATACATTTATAATTATCAAATGGACACCTAAACCTAATTTAGAATTTCATCTGATTTCAAACCAAAAGGGTTGCATTTGCAATCATTGATCTATACAACATTATCATATTATTTTATATGCAATCATAATATTATTCAGGTTCCCACCCCCTTTTTCGAGAATTTACAAATAATAATATCCACTGAAACCCCTTTAAATTCCAAAATTAAATATTTCATATCAACAAGATTAAGACAGTAAAATGTCATTGATCATTCATTTTTTAATAATCAATGCCATAATAATGGAAGATATTTATCTTGAAATTGCAAACTATTTCACAACTGATACTAAATTTTTAGAGAATAAATTTAAAATTAGTTTTGTACTCAGATCAATATTTTTCAATCACTACATCAAATTCTCCCCTCGATTGCACTATACTTATGACAAGGGTTTTAAGAATTAAAAAAAACTATAATCGATTAGGGTGAGTTTTGGTTTAATTAGCCTGTTTTTACAGAATTGTTTAATAATATTAGTGGTTATAATATATATATATATTAGTGGTATATAAAATTTGCATAACATTAGTTTTATTTCAAGTCAAATGGTTGAAAATTTTAAGCAAACTCCTTAAATTTGTTTATAATTATATTCCAATTGCATTTGTACCACCTACTGTTAATAGTTTTTTTTCATTTAATGTGCAATATATGATTACAATATAACTTTTCATTTATATTTCAGTTTCCAATATAATAATGGCAGCAGTGGGTCAGCAGATGTATATTAACCCTAATTTCTTTCAAAATCCGCCTCCAGACTTTGCTCAACCCCCACCTCAGTTAAATTCCTACTCGAGCTATTCTAATGAACATCAAACACATTCAGGAAACAGGGACAATCATTCGTACTCTCATAATAGTCACAATAATCAACCTGGAAGAGATAATTCAGTGCGCGATCATGGGTCTGCTAAATCTGGAATGTCAGGTGCACACATGCCCCCTGGGATGGATGCCAGAAGAATGAGAAAGGCAGTTTTTAGGCGTACAATTGATTATAATACCCCAATAATGCGACATCTCAATCAAAGACTTTGGCAGGTTGACTTTAGAGATCGGTGGGCTATACAACCAGATTACTTATATCAAGCACAGGTGCATTACTAATTATATTAATGATAAACTTTTTTTGGGTAATTTTCGTTAATTGATTGGATTTAAAAACCTGACTTTACATTATAAGATTAATTTTTTGGTTGGATTTTTATATAATAATTTATATTTTTTATGGAACTGTTTTTTTATTCTCTTATTATTTTTGATTTGCAGTTGGAACCTCCAATGAGTTATTTAGACAATCCAATGAATTGTGTCACTACTAAACACGTGAGAACATCAACAAATAAAAACAAATGTCCTGTTTATTGTGTTTGTGTAAGTGTAAACTGAAAAAAAAATTTTATTATAATTTTTTAAACTGTTAATTGACGTATAATTCAGTATAATTGATGAATAATTTGACTATATTTATTGAAAAATTACAATTACAAAAAAATCTTTCATCGTTATTTCATTGATACTTACCCTGATTTATTTCTGCAATCTGATATATTACAATACTACACTGGTGATTGTTTTCACGAATATAATACCGGACGCAACCAAATGGTATGCTGCTAACTAACATTTCAAACTAATTGGACCGAGTTCTGCTTTCTGAAAAAAATAGAGCTATTTGAAATCTTTCGAATGATTAAATGAGAAATGGTAGATCTAATCTTTCGTTTTGCTTTCTTCATGGTTTTATTTTTTTTAGTTGTTTTAGGTCAAATTGAACGAAAAATTAAAATATACATAAATTTGAAATCAAAGATTGTACAGTATTAAACGAGAAATTAGTATATTTCTATCGTACGTTTTATATGTTTATAATATATATTAGTAATGTTTTATATATAATTAATTTCAGTGGACTCCTGAAGGTCGTAGATTGATAACAGGTGCTTACAGTGGAGAGTTCACTTTGTGGAATGGTCTTACTTTCAACTTTGAAACTATTCTTCAAGTAAATATATTTTAAAATATAGAATATTCAATTATTTCTTCACTTTACTATGTTAACTTTTATCACTTATCATGTTTGGACAATATTTAAAACACTAGACACATTTAATTGAATTAATTATGATTTTGTGGATGATTATATTTAAATTACTTTTTGATTTCTTGTGTTCAGGCACATGAAACACAAATTCGATGTATGAAGTGGTCTCATAATGAAGATTGGCTTCTCACAGCGGATCATTCTGGCTACGTAAAATACTGGCAAGCCAATATGAACAATGTAGAGATGTTTCAGGCTCACAAGGAACCCATTCGTGGTGTCAGGTACTTTGACTTCAAACCAGTAACATTCCAAATCTCATATCTCTTATTAATATGGTTAATGATGTACTACTATACCTATAAATGTTTTTCCATAAACATGATTATTTGGTGAGACTATCGGTATAATATGCCATGCTTGTATTTTGCATTTTTGATCTTTTGCAATTTATAGTTATAAAATAAATAATACAACCCAAATATACAACTTTTAAATCAATTTAAACATGTTTCGTATTTCAGAGTACACATCAGCATTTTAATATTGTTTATAAGAATAGTTGTTTTAATAATGGGGTGTTGTTTTTATATAATATGTGTCGTAAAAATTTTGTCTGTCAGAATGGTTTTTCTAGTAACATATATATACGTATATTTTGTTTTTCGTCGAATAAATTTTGCGACAGGATTTTTTAAAATGAATACAATATGGTGGTCTAATTAATTACAATATTATTTTTTATATATTATTTTTATTTGAAAAATATTAATAATAAAAGGTGATAAAAATAGTTAATACATTTATTTAGAATAATGAAATAAAAGTACTAAATACAAATACTAAAATTACCGATTAACTAGTGATATTATGCCAAGATTGTAAATATTTGGTTACCATTACAATTGAGATAACAAATAGGCATAATGCGGTTTAAAGCCGTTCAAAGTATTCAATAAACACATGTAATGAAGTACACCTTTGTAAAGTTTGTCATTTAAAAAATAAATATGCATAGAGATTATCAAATATATCGAGGGTACGTATTATCTAGATTATTTTAGAATAGACTTGATTGCTAATGTGTGCTCTGTTATACAAATCATGATAGTATATTATTTCTAATGCCGTATTATTTTTATCATTTACAATTTTGATATCTACTTTATAACACTGCTACTATTTTGTGCATGTTTGACTGTGTAAACAATAAATTTGATTAAGAGCAATCCAGCCCATGTCTTCTATCTCTGTTCTATGGACTGGGGCGATCGTATGGATTGTAATAGAATTATAAATTAATTAACTGCACAACAGTGCTCAAATATACAAAATGCACATGTTGTTAATACCGACAGGTTCATGACACCTAATTGCTTCGTTGAAATCAAATTTTTTCAAAATATAGCGCTTACAGCTTTTATTGTTCTACTGCTTTATTGTGGTAATGTTTCTCTTTAAAATACTTGCGACATGCATATACTTATAAATATCGTATTAAAAATATAATTGAACGAGAAATTTATTACGTACTTTATATTATTTATTAATTTTTTTATAAACTTTAAATATAAATAATTTTTTTGTTATTTTGGGTACGTTCTTTCGATATTCTTTCGACACTTCTAAAATATTCTTAATTTAAATGGTTAAATATTATGTCCAGGTACGATTCCAAGATGAATTGTATTTTGCATTGCAGTATGTTGGTTTCCTTATTCAGTGACCTTGTTTTGTTGTTTAGCTTTTGCCCATCAGATGATAAATTCGTAACTTGCTGTGACGATTCTACTGTTCGTATATGGGACTTTTATCAGTGCTCTGAAGAAAGAGTTCTTCGAGGTAAGTTTTATACTCTTCATACATACATTTTAAAGGCATTTACAGTAAAATTTAGACGATGAAAGTGTTCAAACGATTAAAAAGGGAATGACAAGTTTCAAAAATGAAATTCTCAATAAAACGAATACGTGTAATCCATTAAGAAGAGAATCTCCAGAACAAAATATATCTTCCAATTTAAATCGATTTCTCGCCCTTTCCATTTAACAATTTTTTTAAAAACTTTTCTTTTGAACCTTTATACATTCATGCCTACATGTTAGATTGTTTATTTTATCTGTAGGTCACGGGGCTGATGTCCGCTGTGTGGCATGGCACCCATACAAATCACTTATCATTTCCGGCAGTAAAGATGCTCAACAACCTATCAAACTATGGGCTCCAAGGACTGGCGAGTCTATAGCAACACTGTAAGTGGTTAATATTGTGTAATATATATTATGTCCATTGATAATGAATATTTAAGGTATTATCATGTTATGATAATTATTTACTCATTAGCTACGTTCACAAGAACACTTGTACAGATGTGGCCTGGAACAAGAATGGGAACTGGTTTCTCACAGCTTCTCGTGACCATCTTATAAAGCTTTTTGATATCCGGAATCTGAAGACCGAAATGCAAACATTCCGCGGTCACAAAAAAGATGTAATGAGGGTGGCTTGGCACCCTTTTCACGAGAGTTTGTTCGTTAGTGGCAGTGCTGATGGAGCCATTATGTACTGGATGGTTGGGTGAGTAGAGAAAACCAAATATTACTAATTGCAAATTACAAATCTTATCGATATCCAATTTCGTGAATTGTTTTAGGAGTATCAAAAATATATAAAAATTATTCATTATTGAATATTAAAAAAATTTCCGTTAGTCATTTTTCTTCTTCAAATTTTGTTTTTATTTTTTCTCAGAACCGATATGGAAGTTGGATCAGTTGAAGATGCGCACGAGAACATGATTTGGAGTTTAGCATGGCATCCCTTAGGACACATCTTGGTTTCTGGAGCTAACGATTTTGCTACGTAAGTTATTAGTTTACGTATTTATAAGACCAGTACTATTTTCAGTGTATCTTCATATTGAATTATTGAGCTTTTAATTGCTGTCTTATTTATGCAAAATTTGTATTTTTATCAATGTATGAATTTAATAATTATTATGTAAGTTGTTTGGTATTAACTGGGAGTGTAGGAAGTTCTGGACACGTAACAGGCCAGGTGATCAGCTCAAGGAGGCTACTGGTGGTGGGCACAAGACCAATGCACAGTCAACCTCACACGAGGAAGAATCGCAGCACAACCAGCAGTCAACCGGTATTACGGGAACCGCACTTCCACTTCATTTGGACGACGATCTCGAAGACGACAACTTCCAGAATCAAACACTGGATGATGATATGGCGTCAGATTTGGCGACTACCAACCCTAACATGCCAGCAACCATTCCCGGTCTTAATGATGGAGCGGTGATCGACCTGAACCTGGAGGAAGAGGATAGCGAGGAGAAGGAAAAAGCAAAAGCGCGCGCTATTAAGTCTATTCCTCGGCAGTTTGCTACCAATTGGGCTAGCGCTCGGCTAGCCGCCATGCCCGCTCTTTTGCCCAACAATGTTCGGCCTATGCAGCCAATGACGGGATCAGCACCAGTACAACCAAGCCCGAACATTCAATCTGGATCACCACAGGGACACCCAATGATGCGCATGCCGATGCATCATCAGCAGCAACACGAACAAGGTAATTTGACAGATTATGTGATATTGATAATTTTAGTATACATACTAGTTTTAAGTGTAATGATTTCCTTTTTTCTTGAAATAAAATAGTTATTAGATGGTATACCCTGTTAATCTAATACGACATACACATATTATAATATATCATACTAATAAATAATTAATACGAAGTACAGTGAGTATTATGCTGTATTATGTTTGTATTGAAATCGGAATAAACTAAAGAAATAATGAAGTACAATTATACTGGACACAATTTTGTGGTGCAATGGAGTTGGAAATCTAGTTATTACGACAATTAAACTGAATAGATTTGTAGAACACAATTTCACCGAAGTTAAAATATTTTTTTATTTTTTGAATTTATGGCTACTACTTATCGCTGTTGTGTTATAATGCATTTTTTCAAAATTGTTTCTAAAGGATGGTTTAGTTATTTATATTATATGTAATATATGTAATGTATTAATCTATTATTTTATGGTAATTAATCCAGGTTATTCTGTTATTCAAATATAATTATTCCTTCCTTCAGTACGTATAACTAGCTGAAATTGACTGTGCGAATTTTGTAGACTTTAGTTATACTAAGAATCTAAGCGAAACAATTTATTATTTTACTGCGAATTATTATTGTTCTCTGAATTGAAATCAGAAATATTATATCATCCAATTTCTTTCACCAGTGAACTGAATAACATACAAAATAGCTTTTAAAATAGCACTGTAATGGCTCGATTTGAAATAGTGTCAAGCTAACCTATTGAAAATTTGATAAGAAATAATAAAGTGTAAAACACCGCCAAAGTACATAAAGGGGCGGTTTCTGTTTTTAAAGATTAGAGCGAATTCCGTAAAAAATCATTCCATTTAAGCTGTCTCAGTTAAAAACAACTCTGGGAGTTTGGAGATATGGATACAATTACCTTAACTCTGAAGCCCTTCATTTTTGAAGCTCGACGGAAAGAGAGGAAAAGTTATCCACCAAACACATTGTACAATCTCGTGCGGAATAATGAGATACTGACGAGACAATCGTATTTTGTATATTATGGTAAGGTCATACGACAGTGACAATGATCGAAGTATTTAAAAGATAGTCGGGTTTTATCTAAACTACCTAAAGAGTTAAAGAGTAATGGAATTAAAATCGGAGCATTTTCAGACGCCCACTAAAA
The DNA here is from genome assembly GCA_034780395.1 of Vannuccia rotundouncinata. Lineage (NCBI taxonomy): Eukaryota > Metazoa > Platyhelminthes > Proseriata > Coelogynoporidae > Vannuccia > Vannuccia rotundouncinata. The sequence continues at coordinate 4,937 of JAUZNC010054779.1, read as the reverse complement.
TAATTGAACTGGGCTAATTTCGATATGGCGTGACTCCCTTGAGTGTGCATTTAATTTTTCAATTACTTTCTATGGCTGTTCAATTACTATTCTATTTTTTAAAATAGATAATTGTTGAATATCGTCGTAATACTTAAAAATCATAAATACAGATCGGGTTTCGCCCTCTCATAAAGCTTATAGTTGTGAATGAAGTTTAGTTATTCCTTCATTACGTATAACTAGTCTAAATTTGACTGCTATGTAGACATGAGTTATACAAATAATCCAAGCGAAACAGTTTATTATTGTACTGTGAATTATACACCTCGTGCTACCCTCTCATATTTTAAACTAAAGTTTAGTTATACGCTCTGATCTGAAGGAATAAGTTAGTAAATACGTACTGTAGGAATAATTGTGTTATTTTACTAGTAATGGTTATTGTACAATAACCATTACTAAAATTATAATGACATTCTTTGGTCGAAAATATAATTGTTGATATTACTAATTACCAAATATTAATTAAAAATAAATTATAATTATCGATTTTTTTTATTGAAATTAACACTTTTTACAGCTCTCATCAAGGTAAACAAACCACAACATGTTCCTAATAGATATGTGGATTCTAAAAGTAACTTTTCTTATTTTAATCCTGGTTAGTCTTAAAATAATTTTATCAACTCTATTTTTAATGGTTACTTTATCTGTAATTGGTGAAAAAGTAAAACAATTTTTTTAATTGAACCATTTTTAATTACCTCACAGTTTTTTTATATAATTTTTTTTATCTTATTGTGATACAATATAGATTCTTTTATATAACTGTTAATATTTCTGAATGTTAAAATACGATAACATTTTCAGATGGTTTCATGTCTGGCCCGCATGTTCGTTCACCAAACATGGCCCCGCAAATGACTCACCAACAGCGGCCTGACCTCGGGTCACAACAGGGAGGAGGTCACCCTCAACAATTTCATCACCAAGGTGGCCCGCAACGCTTCCCTCCCAATGGTGGCCGAATGCCACCACCAACCCACCAACAAGACCAACACCCACAAGAATTATACGAGGACTATGATGAAGAGGATGACAGTGAACACTTTGAACAAGTTCGACCACCACACTCACAACACAATATGCAGCAAAGGTTTTCTCGACCTCCGCATTTTAATCCCCGAGGTGGACCCCCTTTTCGTCCACCACCCAATCAGAGGCCAGGTTTTCCACCAGGTAATCAGAGAGGTCCTCCACCACAACATATTCGTGGAAACTTTCCTCCGCGTGGTGGTCCCCATTTCCCACATCAACGAGGACCATTTCCTAGAGGACCTCCTAGATTTTCTGGACCTCCTGGTGGAGGATTTCCACCGAATGGACCTCCTTCTAAGCGTCCCAGAGGTCCTCCAATTCCATGGAGAGGTGGTCCTTAATACTATCTACACTTTATTTCGCATTCAAATTAGGACTAAAATCCTAAACAACTTGATTAGATGCATTTATCATTGACTTTGTCGAAAGGACTGTCTCTCATTTTGTAAATTAATATTATCATGATTGATTTGTACTGTCAGAGGTTCATGACATCTCAATTTGTTGGTTGTTGTTGTCCTGTGTATAAATATCGTAGTTTCTCTAACGTGCACCTTGATAATTTAATTGGTGCCTTTTTATACGAAATTAATTTGTTTATTTGTATTTATTGCCTATTCTCTCTTCTTGTACTCTGCTGTGGTATGTTGGTTTAAACTAAGGAATTCAATATATTTTTCCAAAAACGCATTTCTTCTTATTTTATTAATTGTATAATTAATGTTCTCTGTTTTCATATATTTGGTTTTAACAAAGATTTTTATGAGCTTATGATAGCGATTAATTTTTATTCAATTTTTATTCTTATCGTTTTCTATTCAAATGTATAAGTAATTGTTAAATTGAAATATAATGTACATACTAGAAAAATATATACAAACTATTAACTTTTATTTTAATAGAAAAGGAAGATTTCCATCAATAAATGTTGACTAATGGATCATAAATAAACCAACGATAACTTATATACTTTGGCAGTTTACGTATGTCTACTTCATCTTAATTTTTTGAAATATTGAACTTATTAAAATAGTTTAGTACATAGTGTAAACCATAGAGTAATTATACATAGAGTTTCAACTCTTTATGATTATTTATGCAGTTTAATACTACTCTTCGTCTACCCATTAGCTTTTTCGAAATATTTATTTAAGAAATAATAGAAGTAAAACAGTTTTTTTAATAAAACAGTTTTTGATACAAATGTAATTAATCATACTTTACAGACAATTTATGTATCTTAAATATTGAAAGTTGCTCTTAAAAATGAATTTAATTAAAATATATAATACTACTCTTTGTCTACCCATTTATATAAACTTTATAGAAATACAACGATTTTCCATCGAGAAAAATTTACAATGCAATGCATATGAAATCAATAAGAGTTGAAACTCTATGTATAATTACTCTATGGTGTAAACTACATAAGCATAAAGAATAAATGTTAAAAATGGTAAAGAATCAAATTAAGATTTTGTCAAGCTTATTACTTGCAATACGAGTCTAGTAGTAATACAATTCGATAATCCAATATGATGAAATATTTTTTTGATGTACTATACTTAGGGGCCATCCACATAGTACGTACGCATAAATTAACGATTTGGTGACCTCCCCTTATACGCACACAGCATTTGTCTACGTTATTTGAAAATATTATAATATTAAGAAAGTGGTGTTTTTAATCAAATAAGCAGTTCATCAATCGAAGGAAACACGCAACTGATACAAAATTGTTTATGCATCTTCACACGGCACTTAAAGGGCATCGAAAATATTCCTCAAAATATGCAGTCCATACGTCACAGTACACCATTATACTGCGGTTAATACAATTACAGACATGGTTAGCGAGGCAAATTATAGAAATCTATTTTTAACTTCTATATGATACATACCATGGGGTGTTGACTCTTCGATTTCCAATGTATATTTTTTTTCAACATATTTGATATCAAAATCATAAATTCTACTATTTCTAATAATAATTAGGTTATGTTTTTGAATTAGTCAGACATTTTATAATTTTTTTGGTTTATACTACTCGTTTAAAAGTATTATTAATTAATTAAATATATAATTTTTTTGTCATTCATTTTATCTCAATTAATAAATAAAAATAGCATAACTAACTATTATTTATTCACATATTCATTTTGGTCGTTATGATATATTAATATACATATATATACAAAAAAATAGTACATATACAACATTAATTATATACAAAAATACACATTTTACTTTCTGCGTTTAATAAATGTATAACATGGAGCTCGCTTAAATCGTATGAAATATCAAAAAATTAAAACTTTTAACATTGTTAGAAAGTATTTGAGATGCGACCAACCCATTATTCCACAAACGATAATGTAAAATGTCATGTAAAGAGAAATATAATATTTATAAATATATATATAGGGTACATCTACAGCACTAACCTTTGAATTTTTTAAGAGTCTTTCTTTTTGTTACTCATTGCTTCTGACCGACGCAAACAGTTCCTATGTATTATACACTCAAATTTATAAATGATTAAAAGAGTATTTTTTTTATAAATGCAGAGTTGATTTATAAATTATGATACAATTTTTTGTTCATACTAATTGTAGGTACATTCTTTTTTGCCTCTATAATATATATTGTATTCGATTTGAGTTAATCATTATCGCTTGACCCCTCAATGCATACGTACTATGTGGAATGGCCTCTTATATGTGCCATGAATTCCACAATCTGGTTTTCACAAAATTGGCGATATATTTTAAAATATTGAAATGTTTTTCTTTTATCAGAGTACCTATAAATATGAGCCTTAAAAAAATTCAAAATTTGATGACAACATTTGCTGCCTCAAAGGATTTCAACAGAGTTCTGAAATCACTCATTCCAATATCCGCTGATGATAAACTTCTGATTTGTGAATTTAAAGTTACCGAAGATAATTGCAATACAATTGGAACATTACATGGAGGATTTTCAGCCACAGTTGTTGATACGGTTTCAACCTTAGATCTATTGAGAAGAGGAAAGAAGGCAGGTGTTTCAGTTGATCTTTCAATGTCGTAAGTTTTGTTCAGCTTTATATTTTATGTAGTATTCAAACGAATTACATATGTATAGTATAACTATTTTTTGTTGTTGTAAAATTTGGTTAATAAATAAATGCAGCATTAAAAAATAATAGTATTTACATTGGTGAAAATTTAGTTTTCATTATAGAAATAGGTTGTATGTTGAAAAAGTGGTTAGAAAATGAGATCACTTTTAAAAATGTTTGCCATCGATCGTTTTATATCGTGTTTTAATGAACTCATCAAATGTGGACCGTTTTTACATACAGGTACATGTCATCGGCGAAGCTGGAAAGTCATGTATCTGTTGAGAGCGAAATCCTGAAGGCAGGCAATCGGCTGGCTTTTGCGGTTGTAACTCTACGAGATAAAGAGTCTGGCAATATAATTACCCAGGGGACGCACACAAAATATATAGGAGATTAAATTGATTGTTTTTGTTATAGATATATTGTTGTTTGGATTTCTATTTAGTACAAGTAGACTTGGATGTTTAGAATAAATATTTATGATTATATCCTTGTATTTTTTTGTATACGTCATATGTGTGCTATCAGTATATTATATTTTGTCAAACAGTTTTAAAGTACGCGTATATAATTTTTTAACATTATTTTGCTAATTAATAAAAATATTATTAATGATAATTCAGCTTTTTGAAAATAGTATATTAACTAGTTGAATGTAAGTATACAAGATTATAGGGCTGGTATTCATAACGGTGACTTAATAAAGTCAGCGACTTAGTGTTTTGACTTAGACAAGTTTTTAATTCATAAC
>JAUZNC010054768.1:1958-14600 GCA_034780395.1 Vannuccia rotundouncinata | reverse complement strand
AACACACTATTTTCATGGTTTTAGAGTGGCTAAACACACTATTTTCATGGTTTTAGAGTGGCTAAACACACTATTTTTATGGTTTTAGAGTGGCTTAACACACTATTTTCATGGTTTTAGAGTGGCTAAGCACACTATTTTCATGGTTTTAGAGTGACTAAACACACTATTTTCATGGTTTTAGTGGCTAAACACAATATTTTCATGGTTTAGAGAAGCTTAACTCACTTTAAATATGAGATGAGGACTGTTATTTGAAAGTTGATTTGTCAAACTGTAATACAAAACGTCCTCAATGGTGTTGCCTTCATATTTCACTGGAGAACAATCGTAACCGAAGAGATCAGCCACCACACTTGCAGCAACTGGAGTGGACACAAAAGAACGTAAGCGTGGTTTCAATGGGTCAATATTTTCAACATTAGAGGTCTCACTTTGAGTAGCTTCCTCTATTTCGGCAGCTTGTACGGCAATGCTAGCTGTAGGAGGTCGAGTAGCAAGAATCTAAAATGTAAAGATCATACAAGTAGGAATTCTATTATTTCAGTAAACGCAGTGAAGTTCTACTTGATATCGAAGCAGTTCCCTTTGTAGCTGCTCTTCCAGCTCGACTATTTGAAACCTGAAAGCAGAGACACTGTTCAATGCTGTCGGTACAGAAAGATTAGCTAGACCAACAAAGAATACCTGAGAGTTGCAACGATCGACTCCTCAACTGACTCAATCGAGTTTTCGCATTTCTGCAACAGAAACAAACGTTAAACAAGTTCTCAAACACCCCAAAGGACCACCATCCACCCACTTTGATACACGGCGGCTCTGAGATGGTCTCTGATGCCGCCAATCGGCCGATTAACCTCTGAACATCGAGGTCCCGCTGTCGCACGATGTCCCTTTGTGCTTCCAGAGCCTTCTCAAGGTCGCTGATACGTGTCGACAGGGGATTGGTTGAGCCATACGAGTGGAGAATTCGGTCAAGGTCGTCTCGTTCCTAGGGAGAAAGAAGATCAGGGGTTATATGGACGACCCAAAGAGCTCTAGACAAGGACAATCACCTTCTCCGAGTGGCGCAGTCTCCAGACGAGATTCTGAACCTCGTTTGTGAGATCAGAGATGCAGACCTTCTTCTCTCTCAACTGATCGGACTCCTGGGTCAGGAGGCAGGTCTTCTGCTCCAAGGCCCGCTGTGTTTCGGCCAGTCTGCAAAGGGAAGAGTGGAGGTACAGGCCGCACACAGCCTTATGGACTATGGAGGAACCTTACTCCCTCCTCAGTTGTCCATATCCCGCCTCCAAGATACTGTTCTCCTGCTGGAGGCGGGCCAGCCGCGGGAACACCTGCTCTGGTGACGGGACCTGTAAGGACGGCTCACGGGTGACAACTGACGGTGCAACTGACTGATGTAGCCTACCTGGCAGGTCCATCTCTTCAAGGTTTGGCGCAGTTCATCCGCCTCAACTTGGAGGGCACTTATCTGACACAGCATCGCTTCCTCAATGCCCATCTTGTGCCGCAGATCTCGGTTCTCCTCTTGCAGAAGGAATATATTTTCGTGGATGGTTCTGGAGGATACAGAAGACAATTCTCGTGAAAAGCGTCAAAGTAAAACCTTCTTTCGCTGTGTATCTCACCGAAGCCGGTCATTTTCCTCTTTGAAGCGCTTATTTTGTTTTTCTAATTCGGGTTGCATGTGCAACTTTCGCTTCAGGGAGCTGACATACTCTCGATCGAGTTCGCTTGATTTAAGATCCCTTTTCAGCTCCTTGAAGAAAGGGAAAAACACATTGCTTGAGAATAAATTGTGGTCTTCCAATGTGAAAGAATGAAATGTCCAAACTAATATTTACTTCAATCTCAAGTTGCAGATTCACCGAATTGGCCATTTCACCCTTTTTCGTGTCCATAAATTCTCGGAATTCATTTAACAGCCTGAAAGTAAACCAAATTGCTGACATCCAATCTGATTTCGGAGGAATAGACACCAACAAATAAGAACTAACTTTGACTTCATCTCTAAGGCGGTTTTAGTGTCAGTTAACTCATTCTGGAGAGTGTTCCTTTGTAGTTGAAGGTCAAACATCTCTGATTTACTTTTCTGTAAAGTTGATTCTGTTTCATCCAACTTCTATAAAATAACAAAACTGTTGAATGATGAACCATTCTTCGTTGAACAGAGAGGACCAATGTGTCATATGATGAAGAAATGGTAACTATACAACAGAGAGGACCAATGTGTCATAAGATGAAGAAATGGTAACTATACAACAGAGAGGACCAATGTGTCATAAGATGAAGAAATGGTAACTATAATACAACAGAGTGGACCAATGTGTCATAAGATGAAGAAAGGGTAACTATAATACAACAGAGTGGACCAATGTGTCATAAGATGAAGAAAGGGTAACTATATAACAGTGGACCAATGTGTCATAAGATGAAGAAATTGTAACTATACAACAGAGAGGACCAATGTGTCATAATATGAAGAAATTGTAACTATACAACAGAGAGGACCAATGTGTCATAAGATGAAGAAAAGGTAACTATAATACAACAGTGGACCAATGTGTCATAAGATGAAGAAAGGGTAACTATAATACAACAGAGAGGACCAATGTGTCATAAGATGAAGAAAGGTAACTATATAACAGTGGACCAATGTGTCATAAGATGAAGAAATGGTAACTATACAACAGAGAGGACCAATGTGTCATAAGATGAAGAAAGGGTAAATATAATACAACAGAAAGGACCAATGTGTCATAAGATGAAGAAAAGGTAACCTTAATACAACAGAGAGGACCAATGTGTCATAAGATGAAGAAAAGGTAACCTTAATACAACAGAGAGGACCAATGTGTTATAAAATGAAGAACAGTAAAACGATAAAGAATCACCTTTTGCAGCTCGTCCAGTTGTTTTTGATGATCGATCACTCCTGTGATAAAAGAATGAGATGCACTTTCATTGTTTTGCCTTATCTGACTTTGACCAAGTTCCAACTCTGTTGTCAGCAGTTTCAATTCATCTTGAGAGCGTAGTAGAGCGACTTTTAGATCGGCGTGTTCTTCCTTAAGTGACTGCAATCAAAAGTTAACATAGTAAATGCTAGCCTTAGTTAAAAAGGTCAGAATAAAACCTACAACTCACTCTATGTTCCGTCATTAATGTACTAATTTCTAGATCATGCTCAATCTTGCTCCGCTTGTTATCAATTTCAGTTGATTTGAGACTCAATATCAAACTAGTGGATACCGCCTTCTGATGTATCAAGTCTTGAAACATGCTATCGTCTTGAAACATAGAACATAGTTCTGGTTTAGAATATATATATATATAAAGTTTTGTGATTATGTGGCAAAATGACATACCAGACCGATTGGGTGAATAGTTGATCAATATTGAAGAAGAATTCACATTTTTATTTGGAGATAAACTGGATAATCCTGAATGTCAACAAAATTTAAGAAGGATAACAGATATTGTAAAGCACAAATACAATAAAACATAGCTCACCTATTTTATCAATTGTACAGTTAAACTTTCGTTTTGACATCTTTTATTTCTGGAATTGTAATAAAAAAGTTGATAGTAGTCTTATCTGACGCCATTGATAATAAATAATATTAGTAAATAATTCAAATAGTACACATTAAGCAAACAGCTTTATTTGAAAACATTTAATATTGGGGCACAAACCTGTTTTACTAGAAGATAATGTCACATTACTGTTTTCAGTACAAATTTAATAAAAGATTTTCTATAAATCATGAATAAATTTCAATTGTAATCTTCATAATTTTTACTAATTTTGAAATGTTACAAATGAACACACATTTTACCACTGATATTCAGCTCTGGATTTAAATTATAATAAATTATGATAGCATTATAAATTTTAAAGTAATGTATAAAAAGAAATACAATTATTCTGCAAAAATAATTTAAAGATAAAAATTTAAAACAAAATAACATTGAATATTTTATTATACATAAATTTAACAAAAATATTAAATATATCATAATATAGAATTTAAATTTGAAAAAGAAAATTTTTAAGTTTTACACTTCACAAAAACTATGCCATTATAAATATTAAAAATTCACTTGATAGCCATCTGTCACCATTCATCAATTTTAATCTAGAGTATTTCTTATCCTTTTCAATATAATTTTCATGAAAAAGCACATATTTAAGAAAAGTATTGTGTAAAAATTCTCATTGTAGCATTTTAAAAACATTTTTAAATGCATAAACTAAACTATTTTGTTATCAGAAACAATTTAATATAGTTTATTTAATAGTTTAAAATTATTTAATAATATACAGAAAACAAATAGATAAGAAAAATTATATTTTGCATTATATGAATAAAATCTTATTATATTTATTATATTATTAACACATTATTTTTCTTGAAAAGGCACTTTCATGAAAATTAGGCAAAACCACAGAAAATGTTTCTATTCCAAATTATGAAAAAAATAGTAAAAATGCTGTATAAAAATTTCAAAATGCTGACAGACATCCATCATGTGATTTTATAATGTTGGATAGGCTTATATCAGTATTTTGTAATAGGGCAGGAATATAGATACAGTATGGTATATATTGTGTGTTATAGATGTGATTTCACTGGAAAAATAAATAATAATATTTACATAAATAATTTATATGTCAAGGTTCAAATTTGCAATTTCTAAAATAAATTTCAAGACTTTTTCCAGAGACATTTTGACAAATTTTGAGGACATTGTGTAATGTTGTGTAACATCTTATGAACTTGTCATCAAATCATTGATTTGCAGGGATAATTATACAAAATTTATTTAGTATATCTATGTAACATACTTTCTATATACAAATGATATATATAAAAAGTTATAATATATAGTTATAAAATTCTAGAAGTCTAATTTATAAGACTTTTGCAATAATGGGAAAAACGTTTCAACATTCCAGACTATATAAACCCTGATTATATCTAATTCCATAATTAATAATTCAGTTTATTTGGAGACATTATTTATTGACAATACTAATATAATTGTAGATACAATTATCTGTCCTAAATAGTAATACATATTATAACTGTATAAAATGACCAAATCCACTTTTATATAAATAAACTGAATTTAAAAATCATCCACATTAAAATGTATTGAACAGAGTATATATGAAATTTTTAAAAGCAATTTAGACTTTTCTAAGTTCTAGAAGTTGTAAATTATTCAAACACTAACTAAAAATAACAGAAGAATATATTCCAAGACATTTTACTAAAATTTCTAAATTCCATGCTGGAAGGTATTTTTGCAATTCAAGTACTTTTCCAGTTTTCACAAAGACCCTGATTAAGAGTGTATGTTAATTCTGAATGTACAGTTTTGAACATAGAAGATTATTAGAAGAATGGTCTAAAATTAGATGAGACATGACAAAATTGGTTTCATCAGACACTGAGAAAACAGATACACATATACAAACAAAACCATAGTTGTATTGGTTAGAAGATAATGATGATGAGCATATAATTCAACATTTGGTAACAAAACACATAGTCATTTTATTTCAATAATATGGGTGTGATTACATTTTTTAAAGAAAACCCATTTTGTAGGGCCTTCAGAGTTTTTTTTAATAAAAAAACACATTAATGTAGTAAGGCACAAATATATAAAATTTACTAAATAAAATTAATTTGCAGTAGTTCAAAGACATAAGGATTGCTTGAAATCACACTTCTGACTGAATAGCAATTTGGTGCTTAGTTAAATCTAGTGAAAACTGAATAACAAAATCAGTAAATGGAATAAATTATTCTTTAGAATTATTGTTTGGTAATCAACTGGTCTAAAGCTGCATGTTATTTTTGTTTTTGCAATTTGCAAAGATGTTTCTCCTTAGTTATGTTTGCCCCTTTCTCCATATGAAGGTCTAAATATTTCTTGGATTATAGAGCTGTCTTTAATTCCATATTTCTTTGCTTTCTCCATTTTCTCATATTTTTTACCAGCTTTGCATGGACACAATACTTGAGTAAACAGAAATATTAAATTGTATTAAAACAAGTATTGTGCAAAATTCCATAACTTATCAGGTTTTCCAAGACCAATACAAACCCTGCAAAAATAAGCAAAAAAATCTTGGATAAAACAAAATTAATAATATAACTTAGACATATTGCAGTTAAAATCAACAATAAATGTGTGTGAAATTATCTATACAGTAACCATTTTAGCTAATGATTTTCTTTTTCGAAATAAAATGATATTAATAATTTGGGACACAAAAATATAGTATCACCTAATTATACCACCTGTCAATTAAAAAATATGTATACTAATTTAAACAAGTTTATATTCAAATTTATTACTATATTCATATTTTAAAATAGACATTTTAAAAGAATTTATACTGTTTCATAATTGATTAAATATAACCTATAAATTTTATATGTTTAGAATAATTCATTATTTTTGAAATTTGATAGAAAGAATAATATGCATTTCATCCAGCCATGTTTATTTGTATGGCAAGTGTACAGGACCAGACCAAAATTTCCACAAGCCAGAACATCACCAATCCAAAATGTCACCAGACCAAACTCCTGCTCTTAACCACAAAGGTTAAAATTTTAAAAATATTTTTTTCAATTGGAATTTGATTGGCTAACCCTTGGAGTAAACATTTGGTGACCAATCAATTGCACTATAAAAATCCAATGAAGATTTGTGCTCATGAAAATTTCTTGATGCAATAATGACAAAGGAAATCAAAGAAATTGCAAATAAAATCGTTAATTGTAGGTGTCAAGAATCTCAACATTTACAAAATCTCGTAGGTGTTGAGAATATTTCAAATATTTTAAAAATATTTCAAAAGATTTAATTTAAACTATAAAAATGTATAGTGTATAATAGTAATATTAAAAATAATAATAATACGACCAATATATAATGTTGTATAGCTGTCAAGAATCATTCTCACCATTTACGGAACATCATAGGTGTCGATAATATTTCAAATATTCTGAAAATATTTAATTTAAACTATAACATAGTGTCTAATAGTAATATTAAAAATAATAATAATATGACCAAATTATAATGTTGTATATCATTCTTGACATTTATGAAATCTCATAGGTGTCAACAATTATTATTTCCATTTACAAAATATCGTAAGAGTCAAGAATCATTCTCTACATTTATAAATTAATAATTAAATCTAGAGAATATTTGAAATATACTGAAAATATTTGAAATATTCTGAAAATATTTAATTTAAATTATAATTTTATTGTACTATTATATAATATTATTGAATAGTTTACATTAAATAAAATACATATAATATGTGATATTTCATCACAAACTATACAAATAATATTTAAGTGAATAAATCTTAAATGTTCCAGTATCCCAACTGTAAATTTAAATTTGGGTCACACAGTCAATAGCAATAATTAATTACTTGACAGAGTGATCACACTGTAATAAAACTTTAATTTGTAAATTTTAGTTAACACGGCCATATTGTAAATATACTAATTTAACTAATATACTAAATTAATTAAATTAATTTTTTTTTCGATTTAAATAATATGATTTAAACTGACAATGGTAGAGTGATGAGGTGGTCTTTGGGGCTGTTCAAATTTGGGCCTTGTTTTACCCCCTCCCTCCTTGTATCATGCACAGTCACAAATTTTGAAACCCCCCTCATAAAAGACATCACATTAAGTTCTACACCCTTCCTTAACAGCTATATGACATTATAATTTGGTCATATTATTATGATATATTTTTATACACTATATATATATACATAGTTATAGTTTAAATAAAATATTTCAAAATATTTGAAATATTATTGACACCTACAATATTTCGTAAATGGCAAGAATGATTCTCAACACTTACAAGATTTCATAAATGTCGAGAATGATTTTTGACACCTATGAGATTTTGTAAATGTTGAGATTCTCAAAACCTACAGATGACCAATAAAAATGTAAGGAATCAAAGTATTTCAAAGAAATTTCACTGAAATATATGTAAGTAAATAAAAGAAATCTATAAAGTGTAATATTTTTCAAGAAATGTTAGTTTTAAAACCCTAGGTTGTGACTAATAAAAAAAGAGTGGCACCCATAAACAAAGGTAAAAAAGTATATCAGAAAGGCGAAAAGAGGTAAGCATATATGAAATACAAAAATAACAGAAATATAAAACATTACAATTTCACCAATAAAGAAGATTCTAATGTTTAATAATACACCTATCAATGCCAAAGGGTTTATTTTCAGGTAAGATAGTATTATTATACTGTGCTATATTGTTTTGTGATGATGACATTTTGACTATTCTAGTGACATTTTGGTTGAATGATACTTTGACTAATTATTTATACATTATTTGCAGATATTGTACATTACATTATTATATAATATTATATATAGTGTTTTACATTACTCATCTTGTAAAAAACATTTTGTAGTAATATTTAAATGAACATATTTAGTGTTATTACTGTTGGGCCTAATTTTGAATTGTTTATATATAAAGTTAGGATCTTGGAAAAATTGCTATTGAAAAAATTCTTTCAACAGACAAGTATGGATTAAACTGGCATATTTTACAAATAATTTGGGTTAAAAAAAGATTTTTTGGCTTAAATTATGACTGACAATAAAAAAATATACATGTTTTATATTTATTTTAAATGTAACTTAATAAATTGATTAATATACAAATTGTTTATTACAAATATATCTAAAAGCAAAAAGGCGGCTGTCTAGTCATAAGGCGGCTATGCACTACAGAACCGCCTGGCGGTTCTCTAGTTTTAAAGCTAGACACAGCCAAAAAGGATATTAAATATTCAGTGAGAACTTAAATAGCCGGTAATAGATTAACCTGCTATTTAAGTTCAAGCAATATTTTGATTATCCTTTATTGAGAAATATTAACTTAAATATAATTAATATATACTTTGTTCACTGATTATTTATTGAAATAAGTATAATATCGATTGGTAATACAAATTTGCCTTGGCACCAAAAACCAGATTTCAAAAATAGTGTTTACTTTTTGAATTATTTGTTAAAACAAATTATTTTGGAAGAGTAGCAAGTAGACCACCCTTTTGTTTTAGAACTCCAAGGGGCTGTTCAAAAATGACGTGACGCTGATTAATGGGAAGGGGGTTGATAAATCCTTGATAAAGCGTGATGGAGGGGTTAAGGAGGTTTCCAAAATTGTGACGTCACAAAACGATCCTGTAAAAGCCGCAAAGAGAAAAATAACTCTGTTGTATTATCTTTACTCTATTTTTAAAGCACATTGATTCGTTTAAACTAATCGAATATAGAGTTTATGCAAATTCACAAATTATTCGAAACCGTTTTTTTTTCATAAGATGATATAAGGCGAAGGTACCTTTGGGCATTGCAGCTGCAAATAAGCAGGCACCTCTGTTAATGCATCTATATATAGCTCCTATGAATATAGTTCAAAAGTTGCCAAATCGGCCCCAACGAACTTTGCATTGTCCTAGTTTACCAACAAAGCTTTTGTCTCGTATGTGCAGTAAATGCAAGGCATATCACGCTACTGTCCGTTCTCTTAAAAGCCAAATAAAACATTGTATCGCGCAAAGTATATAATGGCTACTGCTAACATTCTGCGTCTTAAAATACCCCCATCTCAAGAACACCGGAACTAATTTGTGCCGTTGCACAAGATGACGAGCAAGAAGAATTTGAATGGTTTGATTCTGAGGAAATTAAAGTGGGCATTAAGAAAACAGCTCCTAAAAAGATTACAATCGAAATCGGGGCTCCAGTTTTTTCTATTCAAAATATGATCTCTCAGTGGGAAAAGGACAATTAATTTTGAAATGTCTAAAAGCGATTACATTAATGCATTTAATCTTTAAATTACCTACAGATAAATTTTCGCCACATATCACACACAGATATAATTTATACCTATTTTTCTAATAATTAAATAATTATTAACCTTGTGTAATTTTCAGCTTTTATAATGAAAGCATTATTAATAAATATGATATTACTATTGTATTTTATAGTACCTTCTTTTTCTAGTAATTATATAAAATGACCCTGTATAATTAAGATTTTTGTAGGAACAGATTATTGGTTGACCTGTCAGTCGACCAATAATCCTATGTATATTATAAACTGTGTTTTAATTATTATAAAAATATATCCTGCAGAATAGATTTTTAAAATAATTATTGTTTGCAACACGCAGATACACACCTATTTCATAACTACATTTTTATTTCACAATTTTGCGGATGCTAGTTAGATTAATGAAACGCTGTAAATTTATTATCATTCATTGGGTATGAAAGGGAGGGGGTAGAACTTAACATGATGTCTTTTCTGAAGGGGGTTTCGAAATTTGTGACTAAGCGTTATATACAAGGGGAGAGGGGTCAAAATATGGTCCAAATTTGCGTGACGTCCTTTTTGAACAGCCCCAAAAATTGGTGTCAGGGGTAGAATTTTCGTAAGAAAAAGGGGTAGATTGGCGATAAATTTATGAAAAATTGATGGAGGAGCCGCTGGTCAGATATTCGTTCGGAAAATTCGCAAGGGAGATGTATGTCTTGAATTGTAAAGTCTCATTTTAAAAAGAAATGACCATGTAAACAGCTTTTCGTCTACGATAGATGGTTTGGGGAAAAAACAAACTGTCTCTGGCGTGTCTAATTTTACCAACAAGTGTCTTATTATATAACAAGAACCATGGATTGTTTACGATCAATTGTGTCTAGTATATAGTTTTTCTATAAAAATTATATCAAAATCTTAAATTTTCCAAAGAACGTGCACATATTTCATTAAATTAATTTAACAGTTACAACACTATTCTGTATTTTAACTAATTTAAAATATAGAAAATAAAGTGAGGATTGAACCTGATAGAATCATAGACCTCATGAATTCGTTCAAAACATCTTAAATTATCCATTTAAAAAATTTTACTAGACATTAATTTAGTTAAGTGTAAAATGGAAAAAAATAACGTTATATAAAATTTTACAATATTCAAATACTTTCCACTAAAATATATTTTACAGAATAGGAATCATTTAATTGTGCTTTATAAATAAAAGTTGAGACTTTGCTTTATTCCCGACAAATTATAAAATCTTTTAAAATAAAAACTATAAAGTCATTATCTACTAAATCAAATTATATTTTCCATATATGAAAAACTAAAAACTATGTATCACATTAGCTATACAAAGTTATTTATTTAAGAACCGAAAATGGCAACAAAGAACAAGTACATTGTTGGTATGAACTACCAAATGAAATAAAAGAAAAAGTACAATTATCATTTATGTACAGAAAAAGATTAAACATTTAACAATACCAAAGTTGGCTTAATAAAACAAAATAAAAGTTTTGAAGTGTGTTAAGTGTATTGGCATTAATCACGTTTTTTGTCAGTCTCCAGTTCCCTCTCGGTAGAATTGGGAGTTTTCTTTGCAGCGAAGGGACATTTTGTTGGTGAAACATCAGTTTTCTGAAATACACACAAACAATGTGTCATTAAATACACACAATGTACAAAACAAAATTTTCTGCGGTTAACTAAATCATTCTTCGATTAATTCCTTTCATAAAACTTGTTGACAAACCCTCGGGTGGGGTCTCGAAGCGGGTTGGAGTCCAACCTCGCTAGCAACTGTGCATTTGGAATGATTCGTAAAGTATGCGCTATAAAAACGTGTAAAAAACTACAACAAAATACTCAATTATGATTCTGAACACGTTGAAACTTTTTGTCTCAAAGGAAGAAACTGTTAAACATATTCTTTGCAAATACACCATTTCATTCAAACAAGACTAGGGCCACAGAACAAAACCAATTGCACACATACAAACTGTCATGCATAAGTTTCGGCTGAATCTGTGTGGAATTTTATATGTCTGTCCATCTGTATCCAGCAACATCCGAAATCTATACATTCTCGAACTCCCATTCAACTTGTCATTAATAACATAAATAAAAATATAGCTGAACAAATCATGCAATTATTACATAAATACATATTGTCAAAACTGATCAAGTACACTTGATTCTCTTGAATTAAACTTATATTTCAGAGTGTTTACATTTTTCTGTTATTGTATTCAACCTTTGTTCAATGCTCTGACCAACTGTCCATGATAGAGATAGTGTTTTGATAAAAGCAAAGGGTGTTGGAGACAGAGCCGCAAATCAGTTATTTGTAAATAGATTTAGAGAAAACTGATTCCAAACCAAGAATTTCTTAGAATAATAGATATTTTAATAACACAACTTACCAATCCTTCCTGTGGGTCCCCTTTATTGTCATGGTTACCATCTGCAACATTGTCTACTGGTTTGTTGGTGAACCAGAACTTCGAGAGGATTGGCCGGATGTAACGATGGAAGAACCACAGACAGAACGGAATGACAATGCAAGGTAGACACACCATCTTGTAACTGGACAAATGTTGGACAAAACAATTTTATATTAATTTCAGTTCATGGTAGACACACCATCTTGTAACTGGACAAATGTTGGACAAAACAATTTTATATTAATTTCAGTTCAAAATATGCATAAAC
>JAUZNC010054767.1:37866-53361 GCA_034780395.1 Vannuccia rotundouncinata | reverse complement strand
GGGGGTATCTAAATTTGTTTTGGGGGAGGGGGGAGTGGTGAGGGGATACTCCTTTCCTACTACTAAGAGGTTAACAATTTTTGTAAGGTGTAATTTTCTTATTTTTTGTAATACAATAATTTAAAATATTTATAATTTAGTAAGCAATAAATGATAAACGATTTCTTTCTACAATTGAAATATTCAATCATATCAAATCGCTTGTTATAGCCTATATATAATTGTCACTTTGTAATAACTGTAACATATTTAATTATTCTAACACTGTATTATAATCGTTCTTTTTTACTCATCTTATCGTTATATATTATTTCATTTCTTTTAATTGCATGGTTCATATTTTGATTATTTTGCATTTTGTATTTTGTATTTTTTTTAAAAAGTACGTATCCTTTTGATTGTTTATAAAGAAAATTGCTGATAGGTACGTGCTAATAAGATATTATTACATTTGATTAAACATTTTCTTCATTTATCGAACCATACAGCATACAGCTTCGCAATAATATGACTCCATTTCAAACAAAATATTTATTAAACTCATAGTACATTTAACTATAATAATAACCATGGATTTCTATTGTCCATGTTAATATAACGTATTTATACCGCATATATTGAAATGTTATGCTTGAAATCGAGCCAATTAATTATCCATTAATTTTCCATTAGCCAATTAATTAGCCTTATCCATACCGGTCTTAATTTTTGCGCTTCTTGATAAATATGTAATTGCAACAATTTTAAAAATCTAAGATGAACATCTTTTTTGAGTCATTTCAATTACATAAAATATATTTTTTTAAATTTCAAATATATTTTTAATTTAAAAGTTTTAAAAATGTATTTTTTCCAATCATTCAAATTTTGAAATGGATTCATGTTTACTACAATTTTCTCTGGTTGATTATCACAAGATATGAGCTATTTAGTAATTTACATTTATATAATAGCATTTTCGAAAAAGTGAAAATTTTTGAAATGATTGAACCGAACTCAAGATTGTCTACGTTATAGGTCTATGAAAGTAAACTTTGTTGCAATAAGCAGTAAAAATTAAATTTAAGAAAAGTCACGAGATCGAGTTTACTATATATATTGTCAAATTGTTCAATAAAAAATGCCAGCGAAAATTCCAATCCCCCTGGTATATGGATAGTGTTAACTTAATAGAAGTTGTCATAAATAATTTTATAATAAATTTTACTCGGTTTCTTCATTAAATGTGATTATATAAAATAACTTTTTTGGGATACAAGTCTTTTTATTAAGACACAATTTCATATTTCTCTTTTCTTCAGCAATCTTACTTTATCTGTTCTTTTATCTTCGATTTCAGGGTATTTTTCAATTAAATTAATTAAAATTTCTTTTTCATTTTCGGAATAAATTTTACGTGACATTATTATTATTATTTAATTATTCTACTTATAATTTTTTAATTATTGTAACTTATGGTTGTAAATAGCGATTTGAAAATTTGCCGACTTTCTATTGGTGAATAATATTGTTTAAGTTAATAATGTAAGCAATTTGGAGGAGCTCCTTATTCGAGGAGCTCCTCACTCAAGGAAGCGACCTCGAAACTCGAGGAAGGATTCTGAATACCGATTTCGAAGAGCTCCTTACTCGACGGATGATTCTGAATACGGGCCTTTAGAGCAATATCTATAAATTTGTATATATAAATTGCATGATATATAAAATAAAATAATAAATATGCAATATTAATTAATTACTAGTCAGACAAATAACAATAATAATAAACCATTACATTCTGAAATAAACTATAACCAATATATATCCCTAATATACAAAAATTACGTAGGATAAACCATAAAGTATGGATAATGTCTTCCTTACTCTATGGGATATATATAGAAATATATTATAATCTTTGAAGATAATTATATAATTAAATATTATAAAATTAATATTTCGGGTATTAAATTTCTAGATATATTAAAACTTCGAAACATTAAAACAAATTTTATTAATAAAATTACACAAAATAAAATAAAAATTAACAGATTGTGTCTAAAAAAATAGAAAAAAAAAAAAATTGTGTCTAAAAATATTTCTAAAAAAATAGAGCTATGTAACTGCCATGATCAAGAATCAGATGTACCATTCGACAAATGAGTTAAAAAGCTCTCCAAAAAAGACTAACAGCTGTTATTTTAATAAATTGTTTATTATTATTATGATTTTTTATGCTTTAATTTAGTTGTTTTAATTTAATATTTATATTATTATATGCAATCGGATTGGTGATGTATAACGCAGCTTATTCGAACACTTTTTATTAATTTTAACTTAAATAATTTTTACTGTCTTTTGTAAAAACAAAAAATAATGCACGCTGGAATTGAAGGGTTAGTAATAATCCTATCTTTTACTGAATTATTTTACTGAATTATGTCTAGATTTAATAATTTAAAATGAAAGATATCTTTAGAAATGATTAAATTAGTGTTAAAACAATATATTGGCTGGTTCAACTATCACTTCTGGGTGTGGAAAGTGCATGGAAATTGAAGGAGAAAATTTTAAATATCTTTTGTAATTGCCATACCTAATTGCTTCAGAGTTTTATCATGCATTGTACATAAGCAATTACAACAGTCTAAAAGAATTACTTTTTTCTTGAAATTAGCTTTCTTTATTATCAATGAACCATTGATGAGTAATAAAAAAAGCTAATTTCTATTAAAAAGTACTTGATGAATTATAGGTTAATTATACATTTATACAAAGTTGGAACAGTATTTAACTACAGTAAAATATAATATGGTATCTATAGAATTAATTAACATAAAATCCATAACAATATGAATATGTAACATAATAATAATAAATAAACAATAGTTAAATAAAAATAGTTTGATTATAAAAATATTTTTATACTTAAATATTGATTATTAAACATCATAATAGATTTAATAAAATTCATTTTTTAATATTATAAATATATAATAATATAATATTATAAATCAGTATAAATATGAATGTAACAATTAAAATTAATTATTTTAGAAAATGAATTTTTAATTTATTATCATATAATTAAATACTATTGTTAGATGCAAACAATTTTTGATATAAGAGTTTTATTTTAATGTATTGACATATAAAATAATGAAGTTATTTATTAAATATAAATTCATATAATATCAACCATATTCCTTTAACAATCAATTAACATTTGTTTAAAAAATTAATTAGGGCTGGGCACTGGCTCTATTTTTAACCCTGCTGAGGATTGGCAATGTAATCCTATTTGCATTACTTTTTTTAGAAATTATTAAATTTGCTATGAGGTGTTGCTTATGAAACACCCTGTATAGGTATTAGATTAGACTTCATATAATTAAATACAACTTTACAGTAGCCAGTCTATCTGTTATTCATATATAATAACTAAATTATAGCCAATATAATAACATTAATGTTTTTATTTTATATTATATTAAAAAAAGAGGTTCTGAATAATTTAAAAAATATATATTAAAAGAAGCTACAATATAACATAAGTATTGAGTCACACTATTACTTAAAACTCTAAATATGCTAATATTAGATTAATACTATTAAAAAAAAAACATTTTAAATTTCCTAGCAATTATTAAGTCTATCAACTGAATTTATTTTATTTTTCATTAAAAAGTAACTAGATGAAGAATAAAAATATCCTTTACATTAAAAATTCAGCATTTGAACATTCAATATATGTGATATCCTTCTCCATTGTCTTCTTATAAATATTATGTAAAATAAAATTAACTGCTATAATTTTTACTTGGTCTTAGATTTTAATAATTAAACTTGTTATTGGTTATACAATAATTTCATGATTTCAAAATGTTATATGAATCTACTTCTTATTTTTATATAGGATAATTAGAAACAATTATAGAAGTACAAAGAATAAAACTTAACTATTTCCTTCAAACTAAACAACTAATTTTTTTAAAAATGCCACTTTATTTTTATATATATTTGTGTGTTCCTATGTATATATATTTCAATTTTATTCTAGAGAACATTTATGTTTTCCAAGAAGCATTTACATTTAATGTTTTATTGGTACAGAATGCAGCAGAAGTAGAACTTATATTCAACAACTGTTTTTCTTTTTAATGATTTTTAAGTGTTAGTTTAATTTTTTAGTTTATTTCATTTTTAGAATGATCAATATTGTATTTTAATTTCTGTGTGTTTCTCTTTGTTTTTTAAATTCAGCAAATAAACAGTGATTACAATACTCAATACATTAGTAGTTTCATAGATTTTTCCTTCAAAACCCACTGGAGCCAGTGTTTAAAGATCTCAATACAAAAAGATATCCTGTATAAATTAGCTGACTGGTGATCTCAAGGAGTCATCTTATAGTTGGCAGTATGGGATGGGATATCTGCACATTGTTCTAAACCTAGTGTTGGTGTATTGAGTATATCTGGGTTGCCACTGATCCAGGATTCCGTGAAAAACCTGGGATTTAGAAAAAGGCTGTCCCAGCTGGGATAAACCCTTGATTTAATGCATTTTACTTTAATCTGGGATATTATGCACTTTCCATAAATTTGTTAGCAATTATTACCGCTTAAATAAAATTATTTTTATAACTTTTTTCTGCTTATGTTGTTAATTTGTTTTGGTTTGTTTAATTATGTTTGTTTGATATATCGATTTTGTTTATTTTTGCATGATGTGGCTATGTCCAATCAGAGGTATAAGGATAAAATGGAAAAGAATAAATGCAAGGCAGATCAAGTGGAAAAGCAAAAAAATGATGAGGGAGAACTGTTTCATCTGAGGAAAAGAAGGAAGATGCTGGAAACTGATATTAAGAACTTTGGGGAAAAATCCTTTTCCTTGGCTTATGAGGGGGGTAAAAGTGGTTCCACCCATCTATTCAAAGAGTCCCATGCACTGAACATTCATAAAAAAGATCTTCAAGAATCTTTTACTAAAATCGATAATGACATTGAAGTGCTGCTAAAACAAAAAACAGTATGTAATAATTTGTAGAAAGTTATATCTACTCTGCTCAACATTTTTTATTGCCTCAAATTTATCATAACTTACATACTGTAGTTAGCGTTTTCATACTTCATCATGATATGTATACATGTAAGCTACTTACTATTTTTAATTCATGTATGTAATTAAAATATGTATTTATTGATTTGTTTTAATATTTAATAACTTCAATTGTTATTTTATTTCTTTTAAAATTGTATCTGGGATAAAACCGGGAAAAATCTAGGATGCTCAAAATTGGATTAAGGATATATGAATACATATTCCTCCATTTAACTGGGCCAGAGATCAAGTTACATTCTCTGAAAGAATCTGATACAAACAATATATTTATTTATTCAATTTAAATTATATTTAATATTTACAGAAAATACACAATTTTGTAAACATATACTATCCCATATGTATGCTGTTTATACCTACATTTATTTTTTACAGTTTATTTCAGATATTTCAAAAAATATGTATTAAGTAATATTAAAAAAGTATTGTGAATATAATTTCTAAAACAAAAACTATATATCATACTAAATTTTCATTTTTGCTATCTCTGAATATAATGTACATTACATAGGTCTTGATATCTAATTAAAATATTCATAATAATGGCCAACAATCTAAAATGTTTGATTTACTCCAGATGTTTATTTATAATACATTAATTAAAATAGTTGGTACAAATTTTTTGGATTCCAAATCTATTGCAATCCAAATATTCAAACATCTGGTATTAATAACAGTTTATTGGTTATATACTTAACATCAGGGTTGCCACATTGTCAGGAATTTGGGAATATGCTTGAATTTGAGCATTTTGGATTCAAGTACTTGAATATGCTTGTATCCCTTTTTATTGGAAAATCGGGAATATGCTTGAATTTTGCACCTAGGGGAAATCTGGATAATGCTTGAATATGCATGTTTATAGACTGAGTATTAATATTGTTATCCATTTTATTAAGATTGTATTGATATCATATTATAATATATCTCTTCACACAGTTAGATTAATTTCTAATCAGCCAATTGGAAATTAGCAACACTTACACACAGCATTTTCTAGTCTTCATGTCAATATCTGATTGACAGAGAAGCTTTGTTTGCGTTTATATTAGGTCATCAAAAATACAACTTGTAATAATGGAATTGCTATCACTACATGTTGTTGCTTGCCTTTCATTTATTCATTCATTCATTACTAAATTCTGCATTTTAGATTTTAAATGTCTAACTCATTTCAAACTAAGTGGTTGTCTAATCCAGAATTTGAGTGCTGGATTGCTTGAGATTGATTGGTCAACACATGTAGCAAAATGATTTTTTTGCAAAACTATAATTAACATTAGAACAATGGGCAGATCTGCCTTAACACCGCATAGCAAAAGTACTAAACATCTGGCAAAGTTGGCTGTAATAAAACAGCATAAAACGGATGCTTTCACTACTGCCACTAATCCACCAAAGTCAACTACATCAACTGCTACCCCCTTCTTCTGTACGACTGATGTAGCTCGAGCGGAAGCTATATGGGTATACAAGACTATTGACAACAATAATGCTTTTTCCAACTATGAAGACATTTTGGATGCTTTTCAAAGAGGCACATGCGCTTATAATATGATTGCAGGCCTTGAAAGCCGATCTCCTGAAATTGACCTCATCAATTGATAGTCTGCAAAAGAATTAATCTTCAAATTGAACTGTATTTTTATTAGATTATTAACACTGACTACAAATAATTATATGCATTTTTAATGCATGAATTATTATAATACGTATTATTGTATAGAATAATATATGAATATTTTATCTATATGAATTATCTATATTAAGT
Source organism: Vannuccia rotundouncinata (assembly GCA_034780395.1). Classification (NCBI taxonomy): domain Eukaryota; kingdom Metazoa; phylum Platyhelminthes; order Proseriata; family Coelogynoporidae; genus Vannuccia; species Vannuccia rotundouncinata. The sequence goes on along the minus strand of JAUZNC010054767.1, from coordinate 46,484 downwards.
GAAAATAATGTGTCAACCCTGTTAAAATATTAAAACAAATTTTAAATTTTAAAGAATATATATTTATTTTTCATTGGTTTGTTGTAATATAAATTAAATTTATATATTTGTATCTTTACTATAATTTATTGGTTTAATTTTTGATAATACAAATTACAATTTTGTACTTTATTCTAGTGGCTCATCTGGATCGAAATGTGTTATAGTTACACATGAAGGAAAAATGATGGCAAATGTTGAGGGTAGACACACAAATCATTGGGTAACTAAGTTTCTCTCCTCATCTAATATTCCACTTTGTACTTTTATGTGTTTCACACTTTATTCTATTCATTATAGTTGCTGGGTACTGAAAAATTTGTGGAAAGAATCAAGGAACTGGTTGACAAAGCTCTTCTTGCTGCTGAACTTTCAGAGAAGACAACATTTCTCAGTCTTGTATGTTTTATTTAATTAATTTTGTCTAGTGTTAGAGATATATACTAGATTGTTTATGTATTCAACTGTAATACATGTTTGAAATGCCTTTAAAAAGGGTATGGCGTTAAGTGGGGCTGATTCTGAAGAAGTTTGTGAAGAGCTTGGTGATGCAGTGATGACGACATATCCAAATCTTGCAAAAGACGTTCATGTTTGTAATGACACGGTGGGGTCAATGGCTTCAGCTACAGATAAAGGTAATATATATGCAAATAAATTTTATTACAATTAAACTATATTTAAATGTTTGTGGTAAATTATAAAGTATAATTCACGAATTAAAACTAGAATATTGAGTTGTCTGTTGAGTAAATAATGACGTTGCATTTAGTTCCATGTCACTATCCATGTCATGCTTTCTCTGATATGAACTTCTACAGCTGCTAAATGTCAAAGTCTAGTTATCAACATTGGATTACTTACTTGAGACCGATATAAAGAGACAATTTTATTCACTAACATTAAAATAGAACTTTGAATCAGTAGGTATGTAGATTGTAAACATCTATCTAAAATGAATTATGATTGATTTCTATGACATTACTCAATATACGATTTAGCGTAATCTTTTTTTTATCTAGCTATACAATGTTTTTAAAGCTAACTTTAAATTTGGAGTACTTAACTATTAATTTTTATGAATTCGTATTGCTTTTCCAATGCCATTGCAGGCGGTGTCATTGTCATATCTGGAACAGGATCCATCTGTAAGCTGATTAGACCAGACAGCACATTTGAGCGGGTTGGGGGTTGGAGTTATGCTTTGGGAGACGAGGGATCTGGTATGTGTATCTCAGAAATTGCGTTTATTTACATAGAATATTGTTGATAAAAGTTATCTTTCAATCTTCGTCCTAGTCAATCAAGTATTAAAGCAAATAATGTGCGAGAATTGGATATTATTTTGAATTGCTTGGATGATTTTATTTTTATGAATCTTTTTGTTGAATTTATAAGTCTCGCTTATTTTTTTATTATTATTAACATTTGCCGTTTATTTTCAAAATAAAAAATAAGTACTTGAATAAGATCGAAACAAACATGTTAACCATTTGATCCCGGATGGCACGACTGTCTTGCTGTAACAATTACATCAGTTTTTAGGAGTTAAAAAAAATAGATTCTTGCTAAATCATGAATATAGGTTAATCATGAAAAATGTTGGACAATTTTTCAAAAAAAAATAAATAGTATTACAAAAATACTCAATTTTATTTAGCTGAGAGCAGGTAAATTTCAACAGATCTTGAAAGCTATTTTATAAGGATTTTTTTTGCTTTGTGTCACTTCTATTCGTTAGATTGTATAATTATTTTATTGGAATTATTTCTAGTAATTCTGAATTTGTCGCAGATTTTATTTCGTGAATTTATTCTTGAGCATTTACTGAATATTCATGTTCATAATAATTCAGAATTTTATAGCCTCTTGGTATTATAATTAGTAGTTTGTATTTTGGTAATTTTTAAAATAGTTTTATTCTATAAGTTTGTATTAATAATATGTTACTCAAGTTTTATTCTTAATGTAGTTATTTATTAGTTCTCGAAATGGTAAGGTTTTGTGTAGGTTCTTGAAAATGATCAAGTACCCTATCTCTTGGGATATTTTCATGCATTTTGAAAAAATTTCAGCCTGAAGTAATCTGTACACTAATGTTTTAATTTATTGTTGGACCGTTTTTAGTAGACTGCTTTTGTCGATTTTTTAGAATCGTGAGAGGTCTACTGGGATATATATATATTTTTGTCAGGATGTAGATATAGTTTATTATAAGGCACTGACTTGTACTAATTGCCACAATCAAAACACATAAATTATTATTTTAACATTTTTTCTAATAAGCAAATAGTTTGTTTTCGCTTAGCAATAATCTACACTGGAATTGCAGTGTGTCGTATTATATTATTTTGTCTCTACCAGATAACTGACTACCAACTCACTTAATTTGTTAACAAATTTTACGAGTTTCTATTAACTGTTGACTTTACAATGCTTAACTAAATATGTTATTGCGTGTGTCTGTAATTATGCTTCCCTGGATTGGTTATCTTACCTACTTACCTCTCATATAGGTGTAATTCAGCCCCAGTTAATAAATACACTGATACAATTAATTACTTGACTAAACAGCCGACACACATTGTAAATAAACATTTCTCATAAACTGTATTACATTCCGACAGTAACTGATGGTCATTTATTCATATACTTAACTTTTTACCGATAGGGCAATCAAGGTTTGATACAGCAAAAAAAAATTACTCATCCAGCACGTGATTCTATTTTTAGTATCAGTAGGCTCTGATTGGCTGATATGTTATGCACCTTACTTATACAAGAAATTTTCAGATGTATTCAATGTCTTTTATTTTTTTTGAAGCCTATAATTTGCATTCTAAATTATATAATCTCAAAAAATTAATTATTTTGTTTCCTTTAGATGCATTCTAAGTCATAAAACCTTAGAAAATCAATGCTTGGGGGGTCGTTTTATTGGCTAAGCTCCCCCGCGTAGTCAAACGACACCGGAGTTTGTTATTTTCCGGAAATTTGATTGTGGCTTGTTAAGATGCCTGTATATAATTAGACTTTGTCTATCAATAAAACGTAAAACCTCAAACTGTGCTCACTATTTGCTTCGGCTAACCTACTGGGAAATCCAGCTAAAAAAAACAAATAAACTAATGTTTAAATGATGTACTGTAAACAAATTCTGTGAACTGAATGAGTACCCAAGAAAGATTTTTGTTTAATCCATATTAGCCTGAGCCTATAAAATTTAGAAAAAATATTTTTATATGTTATTGTTAGAAATAAATAGCTAAAATAAATATTTTCCTCAAATGGTAACAATGGTTTTAAATGAGTTAATGTATTCTGTAGAAATGGTAATCTTTTTCGCTTTTACTATATGAATAAAAATTGGCATACATTTACAAATTGTATAGGTTAATTTTCGCTATTTGTGTTATATTTTGGAACAATATTTAAAAAATGTATTATACAGTTCAGTATATTTAATTGTTTTTATTTGAAACATTATTATAAATTGATGCGTAAACGCTAGATTGCCATCTCTTCGGTACAGTTTTTCCAAAATTTGACTTTCATTTTATATTTTTGTTAAAAGTCCAAATAAAAATGTTATTATTTATTTCAAATGAAAGTACAACATGTTTTGTAAATAGAATATTCACGTTTATATTTTTCGAAAAAGAAAGGGCCTTTTTTGGGATTGCCCCTAACCAGTTTTAATAGCTTTCGCGGTCTCTGTATAATACAAAGAAACTACCAAATACAGGAGTACTATGTTAGTGAATACTCAGTAATATAAACAATCAATATTCAAGAATAAACTCACGAACTATAAATACTGATAAATTTATAAATACTATAATATGTACTAGTAATAAATGCAATACAAAAACAAAGTAAAAAACATTGGTTATGGAACACAGAACACAATCCCTAATAACATAGCTTTAATTCCATTAATAGTCAAAATTGTCATGGTAAGACAATTTGCCCACCCAGAGTTGAAATGGTTAAAATTGATTACAATTTCAATGGTTACAATTTCTAGATAAACTTTAACACTATTTTTTCTTCGCTTTTAGTGTTACAAATTACAAAATATTTGTTACTTACATTATTAATGTATATTTCCCCTTTAGCTTACTTCATCGCCCATAAAGGAATCAAGATTATGATTGATCATGAAGAAGGTCTTGTTCTTACCGATTTTGATCTCACAAAGATAAGAAAATGTATTTTTGACTATTTTGAGGTGAGATACTTGTTAGATGTATTTCAAATTTTGAAAATTTTACAATCTATATTGGTGTACTACTACTGTAAGTAGTGCTATTAATACTTTTAAATATTCCAATTTACTCTACATTTTAATAAAAGTTCTTCATATCTGTGGCTAATGGTACGGTACTAAGTCATTAACTCCTAAATAAGCGTATCTATGCACTAAAATAGTATACCAATCCTTGTGAATTTTCAATAAAAAATCAATAAATTTGACCTGCCATAATTAATTATAAATGTACAAAACAATGGGTCGGTTCCTTACTTATGCATGCACATGATAATGTTATTCTATGACTGCCAAATTTATCAGATTTATAGGTTTGTTAAAATTAATTTTTAGTCAGCATTTTTTTGTTCTATGCTAGTATTAAATAATCAATATATTGTAATAAATTACGTTTAAAAATATCAATTGTGACTATCAATTAAATTTCCAAATTATGTGAATTCAAATTCGATATATCCATGCATCAAAATTATTTGCAAAATTATCTTTGAATTAAATAACTTTGCAATTTGATATTAATTTATTTTACTTTTTAGTTTGGGGTATCTATTTGTCATTAAGAAAATCAAATGTTATGTTGTAAATTATATTTCCATTTTTAAATAACAGTTTCATTTTATGTCTGCTCTTTTATTAAAGGAAAGATTCTATTCCAGCGGGTAGTAAATTCTCGTATTATTTTAAAAACTATTTAACCACACTCTCTACTCAACTCGTTTGGGGATCTACTTTTCTAACACCTAAATGTATAACAGCTCTGTCCACCAAGTTAGAAAATCTAATTTTGGGCTTTTTACCATTTGACAAATCTCAGCGGAACTCCATAATGCCTTCTATCTAATGCCTGGGTCAGCACTCGATAATTTGTTTACTTTTTGGAGTAGCTAACTAATCCCTACGCCAGTAATTTATTTTTCAATTAACTCCCTTCTCACATTCTCTCCTTCCCTCTTTCATCAGATTAAGCATCGATTGGCACTCTTGCCTTTTTTCTTCACAAAGTTTGAAAAGGCGAAAATAGCTGGACTCACTCAACACTATGCTACTTGTGAGTTTTAACGTGTCTCTATGTATGAGTATTTGAAATCTAGATATACATTAAAACTTGTATGATATGTTTCTATATTTGAAGTCAATTAAATTAATATTAAGAAATAATTCAAAGAAAATCTGTAAATTCTTTCAAAATATTGCGAAGAGTGTTGGTATTTATTTCATATTGATTGATTGATGAGTGTAAATTCCATTTGTATTGCTTTCCTATAGACGATAAAACCATTGTTTTTCAATGTTAAGATTATAAATAGCTAGCTATCAATCAGACAGTTTCAACAATTTCTGATTTTATTCTCCGGAGCGGGTTTTGTTACAGATTTTCTAATAAAAAACGATAAATATTAAGTTTCACATGGGGATAACAGTAGATTAATTCTTTATAAGAATTCTGTTTGAAGTCTAAAAGATCTCTGTCAGCCATTAGTATATAAAAGAAAATGTAAAAGTTTTCTACATTTAAATGTTCTTCTATTTCCGTGGATTTTCTTTTACTAAACATGTCGGAATAAATTTAAACTTTTTTGTTTCATATCCATTTTTATAATCCCTATTTCTGTCTCTCTATTTCATGCGTCGTATCTCTGTATTTTTTAAAATTTAAATTAATTTTCAACAAAATTCCTTCCTGTTCAAAAAAAACAAAAGCCTTTCGTGTACCAAACTCGTACTTGTACTTCTACGATATTCTTATTTTCTGTTAAGAAATAGTCACTTTTAAAATGTATAGTATTCATATGGTGTGTATTTTGTGTGGATTGTGGTATGGTGTGTATTTTGTGTCGATTGTGGTATGGCGTGTGGATTGTGGTATGGTGTGTATTTTGTGTGGATTGTGGTATGGTGTGTATTTTGTGTCGATTGTGGTATGGTGTGTATTTTTGTGTGGATTGTGGTATGGTGTGTATTTTGTGTGGATTGTGGTATGGTGTGTATTTTGTGCGGATTTCAAAACTGATGTTTAAAATTTTATGTTGACTTGTTGTACAATCCATCTGTGGTTTTGTCCTTATTCTTTCCATTCTCACAACCTTCTTTCCATTTTAGTGGCACGGGACGAAGATGACGCTCTCTGTAAGTATCTCTTCTTCGACGCTGGATTTTTGTTGGCTCGTCAAGTCGCCGCTGTGTCATACAAGGTAGACAAGGTAAGTTCGTTCAACCTCACAAATATATTCTGGAACATGTGTTTTGGTTGTTTTATATTAGCATAAACTTTCTACTACCCGGCTTCCACGAACCTTTCCATCCTGTCGTTTTAACTTGCATTATTTGATATAAGTATATAATTTATCTGGGGAGGGACATATTTGGACGGATGGAGAAGATATTTCTGATTGATTTTGTACATCGTTGGTTCGTTCACCGGCCTAGGCCTTGCTGTTTTTTTTGTTTGCCATCACTACTCCTTCAAATATATTGTACGACCGATTTTAATCTATGAGCTGGGAAATATCTGAATAATTGATTAACAAGTCCAATTTTCTCACTAATTACCTACAAGGTGGATTCGCTTATCACAAATTGTAAAAATAGTAATTATATAATATAATTGCTATTTTGAAGAGGCTTCGCGAGTGTTCTCGTAAAACGATAACTTTTATCTCTCTGCGTTCGGAGAATATTTCATTAATTTTTTATATCCACTTACAAAACTAAAAGATTAATTTTGATAAGATTAGAATAATTTGTGTGCCATTTCGTATAGTTGAAATAATCTTCTTTTTTAAATTTTAAACGTATAATTATAATTTTTATCAAAGAAAATATAATTTTCATTAATTAGTTTGTAATCTACATTTAGTTTCAGAAAATAGATTAGAACATGTCTTATTTTTCATGGAAATAATTGCTCAACGCCGTGTGTTTGCATATTGTACCTACTCTATAAACGTTGGTTTAATTTTTTATTTATGTTTATCTGAGGTAGTATGGCGAAAATGTGTCTTTGTCTAGCTAATATCTATCTTCAAAATTTCGAATTTATCTTTTAAACAAACTCGAGCAATAACAAAATAACTTGTTTAAGTAAATAAAAATGTAATCTTCCATTTTTCTTATTTGTACAGTTATTCCTTTTGGAATTTATTTAAAATAGAATTTTTCCACGCAACTGATTGAATTTTCAATTTCCGGTTTCACTTTGCCACGTTGAATTCAACTCTGTCAATGATTTAACACTCTGCGCTCTGGTCGCTTGTAATCCCGTAGAAAATTGCATAAATCACTAATCACATTGAGCAATTTGAGTGTTTTAATATCCCCTTTCTTTCTTATCTGATTAAAAGCTGTCATGGTACTTTTATTAAAAACTGGTAGAAGTGAGTACTTTCGCTTGATTGTCAAATATATTACGCATTTGTAAGAATAAGATTCCTTAACATTATTTCAAAACAAAAAATCATTTGAACGCAAAATTGTGGAAAATGTGAAAGCCTTCAATCAAAATCGAATGTAACTTGCAAACAATGAGGAGTGTTATTCAAATATTGGTAAAAATCTATTTTTATTCACATTTTTTGACATTGTTTTCTATCTGAATTATTAAAATAAATTGTTAATAAAAGTAATTTAAATTTTCTGTCAATTTTTATTGTTTTATTTTTATGTTACATTTTAATATCCAGATTTTAAATTCGAAATAAACTGTACACCCGTTGATAATGTCTAGTGTCGTCCACCCAAAGGTCAAGACCACCCATAATTCCATTTAGAGTAAATTAAACATATTTTTAAAATAATTTTACGGAAAAATTTTTGAGATGAAATGTTGGCTTCTTTTTCGACCTGTAGTGAGCTCAGTTTGACAATTTGTACGTTGGAATATATATTTTCGAAGAGAAAGGAATATTTGATAGAAGAAAGAAGTACTTTATTATCAATCTGACGTGTAAAAATGATGCAAGGTTTTACGAATAAAATTGAAATGATTTAGATATTCTATAAACATAATTACAGTAATTTAGTTGTAAGCAGTAAAAATTCGACTTTTCGGTTTGTTTATTGTTAAACTTTTAATTTGGAAATATTTTGAATATACATGAGTAACAAAATTATTTAAAAATGTATAATTTTCCCTCTATTCTCTGACCGGGTAATTAATTAGCTTTATGGATTTCATTTGTGACTCGCATATACATGTCGTGATTTCATAAATTAAAAGCAACATTATTCAGCAAGAATTTTTTTTAGTAAAATGTATGTTGTATTTGCTGAAGATAGTATTTATTTTTTAAATATATTTTTGTATTAACTT
>JAUZNC010054767.1:26594-37766 GCA_034780395.1 Vannuccia rotundouncinata | reverse complement strand
CTGTAGAATGGGGAACATGATGTTTTCATTTTGTAACTATTATTTCTGCATGTACTTTCCGATGTTTAATTCTTTTAAGTTACTTTGAAAGATTTGTGACAAAATAAGTTCATTGTATTTCAAGAACGAACTTTTGAACCAATTTCGATTGTAAATTATAATTTCAACAGTAACATTTCGATAGTTTTGTTTTTGAATAATTATTCCTTTCATTAAAAGTTATAGCTATAGAATTTGTTTCATAAAAAACTTTTGTTATAGTAATAAGAAAGTTTATTATATAATTTACAATATAAAATATTGAAAAGAATGAAAGGAATTGAAAATACAAATCAATACATTCACTCTAAATTTACATGTTTATTGAAATATGAATTATTTTAGGATTTATTAAATTCAGCTAATTGTCTTTTTTAATTCTCAGTCTGAAGGCTCTAGGTGTTATTCCTGCCTTTAATATTCTCTTTTCGCGGAAAGAAACATTTGAAAAAGAAATTAATAATTAATTATACAGTTGGTCGTGGATGCGTCATTTACCCAATTGTGTACTTATTTCCCAGATGTATAAAAAGTGGAATAATTATACAGGAAACCTGTTTTACCTGTAGGACACTTGCTAAAAAAAATTGAATACAATATATATTATAGTTATCGATTTTAAAACAAATGTAGTTCATAATTGGCTGATCAAATAAATCACTTCAAAAATATTTCGAAACGCTTGAACAATATTTACTGTACGTATTAATTATTGCTTCCTTTTTTGTGATCGAAAATAAAAATTAAAAAAAAACAATTAATACCTACAGTAAATGCGGTCTTGATACAGCAAAAGATCGACATAAGAGCAGCTATGTGTGGGGGGGGGAGCAGGCGTCCCGTACATACACTATCCTCTCCACATTTCCAGGAAATGCTCAATCAACCTGGAGGCCTGCACATCCTCTGTATTGGTCAAGTTTTCAAGAGTTGGGACCTGCTCAAAGAAGGTAACTTATTACTTTACAATTCTGAAATTCATGATAATACTGTCTTATATTCTCTTTAAATTCCTATATAATTATTTGTTGTGTTATTTCATATCCTTAAAATTAAAAATAATACATAACAAATATTTAACTATCGCAAACAAAATAATTCACAACAAACCTAAAACTCATAGCTAGTTCTAAATTTTAATAAGCACTGACAAGTTCTCATCTACTCATCTGTTATCGTTGTGTATATCAGTTCAATTTCTGACTTCATGATTAACATGCAACAGAGATGTTTCAATTTATTCTGCGCTTACATTTACACAGGTATAGCTTCTGAAACTTTGAAGAAATTCTGTCATCATTACAGATGATAATTTCTGTTATTCAGACGTCACTGTGTCTCCGGAATTTGCGGAATAATTTCCTATATTACTTCTCTCTGTAAATTAGGAGTCAACAAAATTTAACTACGTATACGTAAAATTATGTTTCTCTTGTCTTCTTCGCAGTTGGCAGTTTGCATATAAATTCATAATTAAGATTTATTGAAAGTGGATGTTGGAGCACCTCAGTTATAATTATGCACGAAAATAGTATACCGCCGAGTTAATTTCAATCATCTGTTTGATTTTTTCAAATATATTTTCTACAGAGCAGATAAGATTTCTTGTAAACAATTTTGATTTCCTTACATCATTACTTCGATTGTATTCTTTCTTTTCTTTTTTAGATGTATTTTAGAAGATATTAAGGAGTATATTGCTTTTTAATTCCTCTGGCTAGATTTTCACACGTTATTGCTCAGCGAGTTATCAATGTCCGTTCGGTGTTTACTATTAGCTCGATTTCTCCTGCAATTTTCAAATATCTAATACTTTATAATTAATGAGTCTGTACTTAATAAATCACCTTGTGTCAGGTTTGGCGAGACATTCTGCAAATTACATTAAAAAAATTATACTTGCTATTTGGGGATTGAGGTAGCTAATGTTAGTTTATATTATATCGTGTTAGTTTATATTAAGTAGGTACTCGGTTAAACATTTAGACTAACATTTCGTTTAATTTACTGCATATAATAAAACACCTGTAACAATGTTTAATACGGTCAACATAAGACAAAGTGTGAATTCTCTTCCCGTTCTCACCATTTAAGAACAAAACAGAGAACTCTTTTTATCTCGTGTACGCGATAGTTAGAATACAATTTTCTTTTTATTCTTATATTCCTGTTTCAAAAAGAATATTTTTTAATGAGCTGTTGAAATTGACAGTGCGGGAAAGGGACAGAATCAATTATCGTAAATTGTCAATGTTGAGGTCAATAATGACAGAAAGGTAACCGATTGATCCATTTCCTGGCTTCACTTTCGTTTAATTGTTTTTGTCCTTTATTCATTATTTATTCAAGATATTTGCTGGTAGGAGCAAGATTATATTGTGTTATCATAATTTAGATTTTATTTAATTTCTTGAGTGACAATATAATTCTATTCTCTTTTGAGGAAACTTTTCATTGTCCCCTTTTTATTTCTCTCTTTTAGCTGGAGTATATGACAATGTCTCAAGTTTTGGCTTAATTAAGTGTTTTGTTTAAAATATTTTTTATTGAAGGACAATGGTCATTTAAAAAATGGCTGAAGAAGCTGTTAAAACTATTTTTAAGTGACCTAAATATATTTTATCTTAAATAGATGGTTTGCATTACTCGATTTTTGTTAAAATTAATTAGATTGATCAACTATTCTTATCCAACTTGTTGTGACCTGCAACCACCAAGCGACACAGCAGCCACCCTTTGCAATTGTAGCACGAGTTTCTCACTAATAGTACATGACTGATTTCCCTAGACTTTCCATTCGCCCTTGTGGCGGGCCATCTGGCATACTGCTATATAATAATATATGCAATCTTATCCCTCTCCTGGGACTGAAATCTTGTCCAACTCACACAGGAGAACTCTGTTTTGTTATCAGAGTATTGTGTTGTTTTAGTTGACCCACCTACCTTGATTTTATTATCAAGAGTATTAACTATAGCCGCAGATCTCTTAGCTCAGAGATCTTGATCAGGTAGGATCTTGTTGTTTTTCTCAAACGACAATGCGATTACCATATGTTCGCTTGTCCAAATGTTCAGTACAAGCCGAGATGGGTTTTGATTTGGGATGTGGCAGTTCCATTGCACGGCATTTATTTATTGTACCGTGATTTATGTAAATAGAAATTTTGTTTACGTCGAGCTGAACATACACTTTTGCCTTTTGAAGTCTAGTCATGGAGTATTCAGCCGAACCAATATACGGATTTTATTGTGTAATATAAATGTTAATGGGGGTCTTTGGATGTTGCTGGAAAATGCAGATAATACTATCTTCAAAATCATATATTTATATAAGCTAGGCAAATTGAGTTATGTGTATTTTTCTATTTGTTTGTCAAAGCAAATTTGAAAAGATTTCTTTCTGATTTCATATTATAACATTTTCCAGAACACTCAGCTATAAATTTTGTATTTCAATATTCGGACAGTTTCTGTAAACTCAATTACACTGTTCTACGGGTATTTATGTTTCTACATGATTTAACAGATGTTCACACTATTGAATAGTGCAGTGAAACTCGGAACAAGAATTAAGTATCAAAATAAACAAAATCGATTTTCTGATTGTTCCATAAAATAATTTAAGTTATTTTTACATTTCTCTTTATAATTTCATTTTAAATTTTTCTTTAACGAATTTCAAATCAAATGTATTTATTTTAATAGTTAAGAATTTTTTTTTTCTTTATGAATCCTTTAATGAATGTAACAAACTATCCGATTGTTGCAAATTAACTTACTTTTACTCAGGTTTTGGCTAATTTTACATCTTAGAATATATTATTCAAATGCAATCGTGTCATTTCTTGATTGATGGCTATCAAAAGGATTTCTTCACAAATTTGACAGTTATTCTTGTCTTTGTTAAACTTTAAGGGTAATTCGGAAAATCTTTCATCTGTAATTTTCATCTTTTCTATATTCCTTTGATGTTACACGAAGCGAAATTCACCATTTTAAATTTAATTTAGTTAAATTTATAACCATTTTAGAAAGCTTATTAAATAAAATAATTGTACAATAAATAAATAAAGGGTGATAGTTTGAAAATATTTAAATATTTTATTAGATATTTTTAAATGATTTCTTTCATTTATTAGTTTAACTGCTAATTAAAGTTAATCTTTTCGATAATTCTGCATTGCATCATATAATCAATTTATATTATCATAAATGTATTTCTAATGTATTTCATAGCTGTATTTCTAATTAGTTTTAATAATTTTTTTTGAAAGAACAGCTTATTACAGACTTATTTATTTATGCATTTATTATTATCTTTCCAATTTGACGAATAATGTTGAAAATAAAGTTGTTCTCCCATAGGCTTCTTGAAGGGACTTCAGCCCAAGTACCCTCGTGATATCCAACTTCCCGAGGTCACCCTCTTGCACCTCAAGGTCTCTTCAGCTCTTGGGGCCGCCTGTGTTTCTGCCAGAGTGACCGGCAACCCCATTCCATACGACTACACGGACAACACAACAGTTTTCTTTCACCACAAGTTCTGCTGACAACATTCCTGATCGGGTCTTCTTTTCTGCAATATGATGAATTTTGCCTTTTGTGTTCATATCATAATTTATTTCTCGACTTTTTCTATATTTTTAACTCTTTTTGTGTGTGATTTATTGCTAATTTGGTTTTGTATTGCTTACTTATAAATATAAACACTGTCTTTGCGGGGTCAAACAATTTTTTTAATTTAAAAAGTGTAACTATGGAATATGATCGTATGAAACCAATCGAACAAAAGTCGATCTTATTAAAACATTTATATGGTCCATCAGCTGATCCTGCGATGATTTTCCCCTTAATTTCATGCGAAATGTTTTTCTGAAACCGAAAGAAAAATAATAATAGTTTTAGACTCACGTGATTTGTCAATATATTTTATTTCACAATTTAGAGTAAAAGGTATCAGCCTCGTTTTTATAATATATATATATATATTTCTGCAATTTCTTTTGTGACGCCAAAAGTATACAAATTGTTAAGTCACAATTAATTATTGAAAAACTTTTCACGAATTGTCTGTGTCAATTTGTTATTACGAAATATATAAAATAATTTTATCAGTTCAATATTTTATGTCGTATGAAATGAACATTTCAGAGAATTCAATTCGTCAAACTATTGCACGAAAGAATTTTGGAGAAAATATTATTTATTTATGCCAAATTATAGTAATTATTTTGCCATCAAGGAATAGAAAATTTAATAATAATATAGCGATACATGTTTATAAATAAGTTCATATATTTATATGAATTCAGAAAACATCTTTTTAAGAACGAATAGAGCTATACTTTTCTTTATATTAATCATTTTAATATAATGTACTTTTAATGTATAATAATGAACGTATAATGTTACAAGAGATTTCAGTTGACAACTGTGTTAATATTTTGATTCTCTTGCCTTACACAAAATCTAACCTCTTGTTAAGAGAGTATATGAAAGTAAAATTATAGCAGACTGTATGCAATAGGATTAAATAAATTCTATTTAATATAAAAAGAATGATGTTAATTATTGAGATTGCTTAAGAAATATAATTTAAATATTCAGGTATACTGATAAATTGTATATTCCCCGATAATTAAATTTAATATCCTGAACACATTTTTTAATTCCTATCACGCAATGTCCTGAGATCTTAAAGAATTTTTCGACTAAAAAGCAACAAATAATTGTTTTACACTAATGAACATAATTTAAATGTAAAAATAAATAATTAATTTGTGAGATTAATATATATATCAACATTTTCTAGCTGATGTAAGAGTATGATTTTAACAAACTTTTATCATGTTTTGCTTTATGATTTGGACATATTGAATTCTATATAATTCGAAACATTATTTTAACTTTTGTCATTGTTTAAAACTCATTATTAACAATTGACATGTTTGAATTTTTATTTGTCTGTAAAAAGTAATTTACATAATATATATAATAATCTAATTTCTGAGAACAGTTTGAACAATTATAATTTAAATGAGTTTTTTTTGTATAAAAACGAGAAAAAAATATTTTTATTTATCTAATTTAACACGAGTATTCTTTAAAACTGGATACGGAATTTTAATTTTTTAATTCAATGCAAACAATGATATGAAATAAAAATATAAGTTGAAACCAGATTCGCAGAAAAGATGTAAGATGATTTGAAATTGCTAATTTAGTTTTTACTCTTAGTTTAAAATTTATTAATATTTAGAAAATATTGTATTAAAAATTATAAATAAGTTTTATTGTTCTCATTTTGTAAAAAAATGATCATCTTCCCCATTAAATCTTTTTTTATTTTATTATTCTAGTGTGGGGACGTGCCTTTAATGCAATAATTAACATCTGCACCTAAAATGAAATAATCTGTTAATAATGTTCTCTATAACAATCCTGACCCCACAGCATATAGGTATGGGAGGTTAATTTTCTAAAAATATATTTTCCAACAGATGGATGTGTTTATAAGAAATCGCGAGAAACATTGCCCGTGTCTTTGAAGCAGCATCTGTGGTCAGGATGGGTCTTATAAGCGTGTTTGGGAGCCGCCCTCCTACATTAAAAATAACTTTCATAGTCGCCAAATGAAATAAAAATAAACCTGTATTTTCTAGATACATCTTACATATTATAAAGATATAGATGTTTTATACGATACAGTATAATAATATATACAATTCACGCACACACACCAAAATGAGTTTAAATAATTTTGTTTTCTAACTTCATCTTATTCAACTAGGTATATAAATCACAAAAAATAGAAATGTGATTCGATTCGATTCAATATTGCGTGGAATTTTGTAAAATATTTAAAACTAAAAATAGGTACTTAATTTGATCGTTATGTATTTACTCGTTTAATTAAAAATAAGGTTTTCATTTTTTTTTTAAATTCTTTATTGATACGATTTAAAACCAGCTTTCTCAAATAAAATATGTATAAATTTCAACCGAAATATTTTAAATGAGAAAAATAAAACAATTAAATTCATCATACATATTTTTAATTATGTCAATCGTGTATGTCATTACAATTGATTAGAATAATACAATATTTGATAAATGTTTAAATGTACAGTATATAACCGTCTGATTAAATTAGGGAATGTATTGATAGTAACAAAATTAATACTTTAGTCGGATCATGAATTTTGTCTGCTTGTGATCACGTTTAAACTATTTAAATCACATACCTTCGTATTTGTTATATAACTTGGTTCGTTTCGACTTGCTATCGCAGCTAGAGAATTATAACATAATACAGCTATGTGTGTACATAATGAATGATCAATTACAACTTGTAAATTAAGCCACAATAAAATCATTTTCAGCAATTTCAAACTGAAGTCTATGAACTTATATGAAATAACCAATCAATTTATATATATGTCATATTATTTATGTTTCTATGATATATATAGTTAATAAAAATTTCATAAATAATTTAGTTCGCATCGCATTACGATCTTGTAAAAAATTTGATTAATCTTTTTTAATGCTTATTAATTTATTAAATAATTGGTTTATTTTTTATCAAGATAACAATCAAATTTATGAATAATGAATTTTTTTGTTGCAAATGCTTTTAAAATATTAAATATATTCTGTTCATTAATTAACTTTATTTAAGATAAACAAAATCATTTTACATATGAAACGTACTTTTCTTACAATAATAAACCTACTGCAACAAATATAATGTTGTTATAAGGTTTCCTCAGAAAACATAAACTAGTCAAGAAATACACAAACTACTGTGTTTTCAACATAACTGGAAATTGTTCAAACAATTCATTAAAAACGAAATGTACTTTTCCATTCAATATTTAATTTTCTCTTTAAAAATATAAATCACTTTGGTCCAACAGACAATATAATATAATAATAAGTTGTTACATTTAAATTTTTGTTCACATTATATCCTCATTTTCAACTAAAATATAATTATAAATTGTATTGTCTTTGACATTTATTAAATAAACTTTAGAAATATAGGAACATCTTTGTAATAAAATGTTATTGAACATTTCATACATTCAATTTGTTCAGATTTAATTTTAAAATAATAAATTGTTTTGTATAATAACTAAGTGAACAAACAGTATTATATCTGAAATATTTTATCAAAAGTGGTATAAAAAATGATAAATTTTCGTGTTTAATGTTTAAAAGACAGTTCTTTGAAAGGGAATACGGTTTTACTCAATAATGACTTAAAGGATTATAAAGCATTATGTCGAATTTACAATTGAAATTCGTTACCATTAAAATGGATAAAAGTGTTTCTTAATAAATAGCTTTTCCCAAACAATTGGCTTAAAAAATCCACTCGATACACTTGATCTTGTTTAGCATTTTTTGTCAATCATACGAAAATCAGCGATATGATATGATTTTGAATAGTGTTTTCCTTACAAGAGGAATATTGCAATCTGGAATATAAATACCGAAATGAAAAGCGATGTGGATAATAATTTCTTATTTTTGTTTGGTTCATATGAGAAGGTAATTTCAATAAATTAAATTTTGTTCAAAGGGTTTTTTCTTAAAATGTTATAAGTATATAGATATATTAATAACAAGAACTTAGAAAACATGTTGTCTATTATGTTTATTGTTGACTATTTAGTTTTAATTATAAAATGTTCTCAAATAATTTTGAAAATGAATTATATGAATAGCACTGTAAATAAATTCCTCATTTTAAATTTTCATCACCGATTAAATAAAAAAAACAATAAATGGCTCGAAATAACAATCTCGAGAATCAAATTTCTCAACGATGGGAGAAATGCTTCTTAAATCAACAAAGACATTAAGTTTCTATTTTTATGTGATATACAACATTTGACATTTGATTGCCTAGCCATCCGTAAATGGATACGACATCTTCAAACAAAAACAATATCTTTTTGCATAACAAATATTTCTATATTTCATAATATTATTGTGTAATACTGGTTTGATTAATAATGTCTATTTAACATCTCATTTTTAACTGCATAAAGTTAATTTTACCTAGATTTATAACTGTTTTTTTTTGTTTTAGCTATAAAGATTTCCTGTTTTTGAGATAATATGTACAAATGAATCTTTATGTGAATCTTTTTTTAAATTTTTTTTTAAAAAAAACGAAATTAATTATCACTTTTTGGTAAATAAAGAAATTTGGTTGTAAAAACAATTTTATTACTTTGTTGGATTTGTATTTCGACTGTCTTCATTACTTTCGTCAATTATATCATACAAAAATGCGTATAATATTAATGTTTGCCTGCATCGGTTAGCTAATTCCAATGAATATTATATTAATTTAATTTTACTTGCATTAGGTTTTACTTTACTGGAAGTTGAAGAAACCAAAACAAAGAAAAAGCAGAAAAATGAATATTTCATCTTCTTAATAATAGTAGTCACGTATTTCTTCAAACTGTAGTCGCACATTCTAACACAAAGCTGCATAATTAGATAAAAGGAGATAAACGAAATTTTAAAACCACATAACTGTTTGGGGAAATTAAATACATTCTAGGAAGATTTTATTCTTATATTGTTATATATACATTTGAATATTTATCATGAAAAATGGGAAGTGTCTTTTATTTTATAGTTGCTATAAAGCTTTTAAAAGCGTTTGAATAATTTAGACATAATCTAGTTTCGCCCAAAAATGGAAATTTGAGAAGTGCACATTTCGTTTTGAAATTGCTGCTTATTAAATCGGGGACAATTTTCGTCCTCCTCCTCCACCTTATTATAAAAACTGAAATTTATTATTATATACAGAAAGAAAGAAATTCATTATTTAAAAAAATCTAAATAAAATCAATAGTTTATGGTGTTTTTAGCCCAAAGTTCAGTATAATTTTGTGTTGTCTAAGTATTGGGAGGTTATAGACCTTTTAATACCTTATTCGCTGCTGGAATCATTCTACTGACAATCTTAAAAAAATATTATTGAAATAAAAATAATTTCTAATATCCTTTTAATGCAAGATAAGTAATTTTGATCATTAAATAATTACAAAATGTTGTATATTATTGTCCCAAATGTACTCTTAAGATACGATACCTCATTATATTGTGCATCTCAATAATTTTGCTTTCAAAAGAAAGATAACAATCTCCTCTTATAACACACTGTATTATAAAACTATTGAAAGAAGGCGCCGTACGTCTCTTGTGGGTTGCTAAAATGTTTATTGTTACTGGATTCGAAACCAGCTGACATTACTGTAATGAGAAAAATCTATTTTAACAATACTTCTGTATCAAAGTAAAACTTGTTGGCAATTAATTTGTGTTATGTTCAGAAAATCTTAGCGACGAAATAGGATAGATAACGCGTTTTTCATTGAAAACTATTTTTTATTATAAATAAATTATCTATATTTTTAAAATAACATTTTTGTCTAGAATTAGTTCCGATTTACAATGAAATATCCCCAATTAATCTATTTATCATAACTATCTTTAAACAAATTAACTCCAAAAGTATTATATAATAATTGTTACATTTTGTATAAATTTTATACATAATATCTTTAATATTGTTTACTTTTGTGTAAATAAATGTATACCTCTACTGCACTGGTCCTCAGGAATCTCCATGTATATCGTGGATGTATATTATTGGAGGAATTTTTTCTAAATTTTACAAGTAAAAGTTTTGTCAAGGACATGCGCTGCACTTTTTTATTTTAATAGTTTTGTTTGTAATTTTTATATAAATATGTTTTGTATGACCAAAAACATTTTATTCTACGATATATAAAGGCTGTGTCATTAAAAACAAGCGTTTGACATTTTTAATTAACGGATATCTATTAATTTAATTTTTATTAATATCTAATAATTTAACTTATTAATCAGCAGATATATATTTAGCAATGGAATTTTAAATATGTCAAATTTGAAACAGAAATCGATCCTTTATTAATTTTGTAATTTGCGAAGTGTGCAGCAGATTATTTTGGTATTGAAATTGACTTTATTTAAAGATAGACTTTATTTCTTAATTGAAAGTCTAAGACGAAACAACATGATGATCAATCTGAAAGGGAAAAGTGTACGTCTTTTG
>JAUZNC010054767.1:0-23102 GCA_034780395.1 Vannuccia rotundouncinata | reverse complement strand
ATCCAGAGCTCATAAGAAAGAAGAATGAAATCAACAACTCATACTACTCCTTATATACCATGATATTCATTTCTTATTTGTCATAATTTAACATGTAAAGGTGCGGGAAAACTTTAGCTAGTAAAAGTAAGGGGTCTTTGTTCGAACAAAGATTTTTTGTTGGTCTAGAGATCAATATCTCATACTACAACTGTTTTATTAGAAAACTAAAATTTGATATTTTAAAATAATAAAAAATTGATCGTGGTAAATTTGTGTTCATACCACTTATAAAACTTTCACCAATGGTATTATAAAATCCGGTAAAATCAACTTGCTCTTTTACTGACATACAAATATCTCAACAATTAATATTTAAAATTACCCAGTTCAATATTTAATTTTAAATGCTGTTAATTATGTTATGGCTTTAAAGTTGGTTATTTTTGTATTTTCCCCCACAATTATTGCATCTATCATATTCTGTTGATGTGTTGTAAAATATTATTGGTTTAAAACCCCAATTTTGTTAATAAGATAACCAAAATTAGTTTTATCAGAAAAATCAAAGAAGTCTTCTACGATTTATATCTATATTATGAACATTATAATATTGTAGAAAATTGTAATAATGAAATGATTAATAAAGAGAGGGAAAACTCATTTTCTAACTATTTCAACCAATCAAAAGATAATTCCGAGTTACAAAAAAATCTATTTGATTGGTTCAACAGTATTCTATTTCTTTCTTAATAAAAGCCAAAATTTCTTAACGTACTGTACTGTGTTTGGTAAACCTTGGTGAGTTTTATTTTATTTTACAATTTTATTTATACAGAGTGAATATAATAATTAAAATGGTATTCTTAAACATCTGGAAACATCGAACGTTAATTGACAATTTCGTTTTCCCTATTAGCCTATCTACAGTTTATATGTTTAGTTTTAAATAATTAGTTTTAAATTTAATAATATGTCAGTTTGTAATTCGTTTATTTAAAAACGTATTATATTTAAAAGTTCATTACAATTATTTATTATATAATAATTTAATTGATATATCTGATTATCAATTCAATTTATTCAATTTATTCAATTCGATTCAACTTTTGAATCTGTACACCCGGGCGCAAATAAAAAAAAATCTTCCCAAGTATTCCTAATAAATTTATTTGTTGCAGTGAAATGAAATTTTTTAAAAGGAATTATTTTATTTGTACGAAATTAAAAAATATCTAGTAACCGGAACAAGCTTGAAAATCTGGTAGCTTAAACATTTTTATATTAGTCCTGTACAATCTTTTAAACAATATTTACTGTTATTTGTTTGCTGATTTTCAGGAAAATCATCACATTTCCATTTTTGTTAGGGTGTTTAAAATTTCCCAGATTTATAATAGCGAAAAACCTTTTCTAATGTTTCCTCCATACTTCATATTTCTTTAGTTTTTGCATCTAGTTATACTTCTCTGACCCAAAAAAATAAAACAGTGAATCAGTATATATGCGATTTTAGTTTCTGTCTATAAAACGACAAAACGATACGAGTTACACTTTACAAATCAGCTTCTTCCCTCACACCACCGCCCACACAAAATTTGATGCGTTCCTCATTTATGAGAAATTGATAATTATAACAAACAACAAAAACTATAGAATGAATGTAATTATTTCAACTGACTTATCCACAACATGTAATTATTAACTTTTTGGTATAATATCATAAAACAAAACCTATGGAATTTCCAAAATAATATCTGTATAATTATGCAATAACATTGATAATAATAATATTTGCATACAAACTTTAGAACCTCCCTTGTATCAGTCCCCATAATAATGTGCATTATACTTCTTTTAGTTAATTAAATTTAAATTAGTTAATCATATCCAGGTTTACCCAGGCCAAGCTTTTCAATATTATTTGCAGCGGTATACAGAAGACGAAGCGCATACTTACTTGACGTTATACATTAGTGAAGACAAACTTCACATTTTCAGGAAATTGTAATTGAAAAAATATTAGATATCAAAACATATTCATGAGCGTAAAACATATTCGTAG
The DNA here is from genome assembly GCA_034780395.1 of Vannuccia rotundouncinata. Classification (NCBI taxonomy): domain Eukaryota; kingdom Metazoa; phylum Platyhelminthes; order Proseriata; family Coelogynoporidae; genus Vannuccia; species Vannuccia rotundouncinata. The sequence continues at coordinate 21,058 of JAUZNC010054767.1, read as the reverse complement.
CGTATTTATTATTCATATAATACATTTGTAGTAGATATTGTGATACATTTTTTTATTTACAGTGTACCTACGTACTATACAAAAGAGTGTCCTCAACCCTAGTAGGGTTAATTGTATTAATATATATTAATAAATATATATATTTATTAAAATTAATAAACCGTATTAAATATTAGCAGACGTACGATCAGGCCCTGTGCAGTTAGAACTTTAGCTAAAACAAATTTTGATATAATTCAATTTTTATTGAGTCACGCATCTTACTTGATTAGGTACTCTTGTCAATATATATTCTCCATTGTCATCAGCTTGAATGTATTAGGTATATTAATATAAGGTAAACCCTACTAAACAACACTCACATAACTTATATAATTAATAATACGAATAAGTTGAGATAATTTATATACCTGTGTGCAAATACATATATACACATATTATGAAAAGGGTACTTTTAAGACAACATTCTTTACAGAAAATAGTGGTAAGGCCAAACAATATAGAAACCCTCATATTTAACCTAGATAGGGTGTACTCCATACAATCATGGGAGGTTAATAATAGTGTGGATATTATCAATCCGGTATGATTGTACTCTGGATAATAATTAACCGCCGGTAGGTACTCTCAACCCACTTCCCCGTCGTTAAATGATATTGGATTTATAAATAGAAATTTATTAGATAGAAATTTGACAAAAAATAAAATAAAACTTTATTTTGAAGTATTTACATTGAAGTAAAATAAATACCTAAATATAACGTAAAGTTATAGTTGCTATCGAGAAGTATAAAGTATCATTTTATTAAATTTTACAGAATAAACAGAACTAACATAACCATATTATAAAAAATAATAACATATATTATCAAATGTAATCAAGTCAATTATAATTTCGTCGTCACCTTTTTCACTATACTTGAGAAAAACAAAAACTCGGTCAGAGGTTCAGATAACGAGAACATTTTTAGAAAACTAATTATTAAGACGACTTCCTGACATACTTCTAAAGTTACATCTTATAAATAAATTTTTAAAATAAATTGAAATTATTATGTATAAAGATTCATATCGACTATAATGATCCGATCATGGAAAACGTTAGCTTGACATAGACGAAAAGTTAATAACTTCGTTTAACCCTCCACTCTTCTCCATTTTTAATCACTTTAAATATAGTTTTAAATAAATTTTGTATTTCTAAATCCCTTTAAATTACGAATTTCAATAAAATAATTTAAATTTCAGTCTGCAATAAAATATTGATCCTTGTCCATAGAAGTCCTCTCGTGTTAGACGGATGACTTCTACTAAATAATCATCTTCTAATTCTAGCAGTTGGTATATACAAATTACATTGACAGGATCACATGCAATGCAAAATAAATGAAAACAGAATCAAATTACCTCTCATCCTCTCTTGTAGTGGGATAGTTTAATTATTCATTCAAATTATAAAAATATTCTCGGTATGACATCAGAGATCAAATTATCTTTCCCCATTTTTTCGTTTAATTTGTTGTGTAAAAAATGTTGACAACATTGGCCTGTTTTACGTTTTTTATTTTCAATGAAAAAATTTAGTACAATCCAATTATTCAAAGATAGCAATTATTTATTGAAGACATTCATAAAGTTTTCAAAAATAAATTAAAAAGTAATTCATAAAAAATGTAATGCATTACTCCTTTTTTCGATATAAAATAAATATACTTGTAAAACTTAGATTAATTAACAATTATGTTGAATATACATTCGAACACTCATTTGATCCTTATTTTATTTTGTATTATTAGAATTGGGTATAATGGCATAGATATTACTACAGATATCTTCATAATTCATTGATAACAATTTTTATTAACGAGATAAAAACACAATTCTATAATTTGATATGTTGAATATAATTTATTTTCAATTTTTAAGATCTTAACAGAATTTGTCTCAGCTGTTATGTATATATATATAGACGCATTATTTATATAATTCAAAAACAAAACAATATGTTAAAGCTATTTCATTTTTATTAAAATAAAAAAGTGAAGTCCTCTAAAAAAGATTGATGACATTTAAATTCCTTTCAAGTTATTTTTATTCTGCATTGGATTATTCATCAAAAATGTATCCAAATATTTTACGTATATAAATAGATTTGTTCTATATTTTTGACGAATCTGTCATTCGACTCTGTTTCAAGACTGAATATTGATTAAATTTAAACTTTTTCCAATATAATAAATTCTACAACTATTTAGTTTCAACATTTTTAAATATTTATTTATTTTTCAGATATCACTCAGGTTCAAAAAGATGAATGCGAACGGTTCCCTCGATGAATTTTGCTATTCACATGTTGGAAATTCGCATCCTTTTCTGGAAGCCATTTTTGTGAATTTCGGACGTGTTCACGGATATCTGGGTATAACAATATGCATCTTTGGTATCATCTCAAACCTTCTGAATATAGTTGTCTTGACACGGCCATACATGCAGTCTTCCACCAACTGGATCTTGGTGTGGCTGGCGGTTGCGGACTTGCTCACGATGGCTCCATACCTTCCACAACTCATCCATTTCTTTATTCTGCAACAGGACGGGGATTTTTATCTGCACACGGACAGCTACGCCTGGATTCGATATCTGCAATTTGTGGCTAGCTTCCTGATAGTCTGCCATTCGGCCGCCATTTGGTTGACAGTGGCTCTGGCCATCTTTCGTTTCATCTTTATCTCCCAGTCCGGACGGTGTGGAAGTTGTCTCTCTCAGAAAAGCGCCAGTCTTGTCGTCGTGGTCATCTTCTTCATGAGTGCCGTGGTAACCATGCCGAATTTCTTCATCAACACGATTCGAATATGTCACCGAAATGTCTCCAGCCGACAGGTGCTTTATGAGGTGACGCGAAGTGGTCCTGTACTGCTTAATTCGATCAACTTCTGGTTGCAGGCCATCGTTGTCAAGATAGTCCCGTGTATTCTTCTCACAATCATGACCGTACTACTCATCAATGAGCTCCGCAGTGCTGCAGTCCGGCGGAAAGTTCTCCTCGCGGGGTCCAATGGCCGACGGCCCAGTGTCGTGGCAAGGGAAAATCAAGACAGCAGAACTACCATCATGCTTCTCGCTATTGTCGTCCTCTTTATTATTACTGAGCTGCCACAGGGAATCATGATGGTCTGTATGCATCTAGATTCTACCTTCTATGGCCGCATTTATCGCAATCTTGGGGATCTTATTGATTTTGTCACGCTGTGCAATGAGTCAATAAACTTTCTGCTGTATACTTCCATGTCACGGGACTTTAGATCAACCTTCGTACGGATTTTTTGCCGCTGGCCAAATTCAAAAAGAAACAAAAATAGTTTGGGCACAGTGAGTCATTAATGTTATATTTATAATTAATATTACATTTTTGAGAACACTATAGTATGGAAATTTATCCAAATTGGCTTAACTGGTTGTATTTTGTTGACTTCAGTTGTTTAAAAATATTCAAATTTCTGAAATATTTGATTGATAATATGCATTTTGGTATTCGTATTATTATTATTTATTTAAAGAATAAAGTATAAATATTGATATTCTTTTTACATTTTAGTTCGGATCAAATTCATCTAAATGTCATTTTCTATATTTTTAAGTCGAACAGATCGTCCAATCTTCTATCTCAGGAAAGATCTCAGAAGTTTCTTCATAAACGACTGAGTGTTCTTAATGGAGAACTTCTCGACAACACAATTCAGCAGGACACAGTTGGGGAACCTCCACGAATGCGTTGTCATTCGGCAGTATAGTGATCTGTGTATAAATTTTAAAATTGTAAAACTGTATTATTCAAACTATTATACAGATTTTTTAATATTAATAATTATTTTTTTTATAATACAGATAACTCATTATTTAAAAATAATAATTATCTATAAAATAACCTTAATTGAATAAAGTTAAATTAAACGACGATAAATAAAGATTGGCTGCATATATATATAGTACCATAAAATCTGAAATTTAATTTAATGTAGAGGTAACAGCATCAAATTAATATTTCTTCGTATAAAGCTAGTTGTTAGTTCACTATATGTCATGCATATAGTCCAGTAAAACAGTCTTAGATATCCGGTTTAGCTAGCAATATAGATAGATTTATGTATATTTAAACCTGCTGTGACTGACCATTTCTCAGAAATATAGACAGAAAAGCTTGTAGCAAAACGAAATTTCTTTTTTATTTAATTCTTTTATGTTAAAATAATTAATAAATATAATAAGAATACGATATCTTTAATTTATATATTTTTCGTATAAAGCCTGTTTTAGGTATTAAAATAAGTGTTGGATATGTAACTGTTTCATTTATAGATGTCTTATCGTCTTTATTGTTTAACATATCGATGAATTTTTTCGTGTCAGGATTGTTAATTATATTTTATTCTTCATGTGTTTGTATATTTTTATCTGTAATAGTCCATTTATATTTTGTACATTTTCTACTGAAACAGATAATTAATCAGCTATTCTTTATTTTGTCAACACGCTATTTATTGTAACTTAATTCATTCACTGAAAAAATTGAATTAATAATTTACCATTATATTTCTGATTTTAATATATGTTTTACCTATTGAGAAGATTCGTATTATTCCATTTTAGAGATTAAAGATGTAAACGAAATCAACTTAAATATAGGTGGGGAATTTTGTTTATTTTTCTAAAATTCTAAAAATTGCAACGAAGGATTTTTAAAAAATATTTTGAATAATTTTATTATTTAAAATGTCAACCTATACCGAATAATATCCATTGGGAAAAGGGATCGAGGGCTGTTTTAAATAAGTCAACCACTTCATCCACATTTCTGATTAAATATCCAAAGTAAACCAAAAGCTATCTCATTATAATTATTTGACTCCATGAAATAAAATGTTGTCCTTTCAAATAACACTCCACATTAACACAGCTTCGAAATCCCAGAAGTGAAGGTATCAAATATAATTTTATCAGATTAAATAATTATAATTTATGGAGAGAACCGGTTAAATCGGTTAATTTCAATTTTAAATATTCCAGACAATATTATCTGTAAACAATTACGAATTCAAGGTGGTACCGTAATAAAGATACAATACAGAGAATAAGAGGCATTGAAAGATGCTAAAAACAAATATTATCAAGTCAACTTTTTGTATTGTATGTTTATTCATTAAGTTATGGCATTGTCGTTAGTACTGAAATGATACAGGATATATAAAAAAATAAAACTATTTTTTACATATGTATCAAGAAAGAGTTAGTTAGCACTTTATATTTTTATTATAAATGCTCGGGGGCCAAAAACGAAAAACCATTCTCAACCATATCTAAAGATTTGCATAATTTCTTCCAAGTTCACCTCACAACTATTAATAAAGCTCATAATAACATTTGATATTCTCTCAATGCATTTTATTCTCTGTATAACTCTATTGTAACTTTGTTGTCACCCTTTATACTAGATTATAAACTACCTATGAAGATTTAAAAAGTCAAATATCTCAAAAGACAGAAATTATCTTTTAGATTTTGCTCTCGCACTAGACAACATTTAGAACATCTCGACAGCATTTTTGTTTCTTCTTGCGATTTCAATGGAAGATAATAAGTTATTATAGAAAGGTATATGGTTGGTTTATTGAGGTAGTTATTTACAATATTATTTTTTGTTATAGTGTTCATTTTTCGATTATTTAAATATGAATACCAAACTGTCTTTTAAAAATGTTTAAGTTGAAGAACATGAATCGATTAATATGTACTGTATATGATATGATAATTATGAAATGGCAAATAAAACGTTATAATTTGGTCTTATAATGTATGTATATTTCATATTTAGGATACTGGAAATTGCAAAAACGATCTGAAATACTAAATAAATGATAAATCAAAAAATTTTCAGAAATCAATCAATATAGTAAATTCAATCTCTATAATATAAAATTATTCAATGAAATGGATACATAGTTTAAGAAAATAATTATTTATTAAAAAATAGTAACTTTCTAACCCTCCGATGGGTGTGGGGTGGATTTCACCCCATCTGAATCTTTACCTTACGTTTTATTATGTAAACATAATCCGATTTCATTCAAATTTCATCACTTTTCCTAAAATTGCCTAATGAATCATATATATACTTAGCAAAAAATATATCATATATGTTTGTTGTAAAACCATTTTTATTCATCGGAGGGCGTGAAGTGGGTTTCACCCCAAATTGAAAATTGAATGAAATCTTATCATAGGTATTGTACAATAAGTTAAATTATTTTAAAATAAAACAAATAATGTTAAAATGTTTGTATTATATTATATTGCAGCAACAAAAATTAGACTACACATGTCTATTTTATCTGAATGAAAATTTTTTGAAATCACTACACGATTTGACGAATATATGAAATGTAGTATACAAACGTCATATATTTTATAATTACGAATGTTGTAATAATGTATCTGAATGTCATATTAAAACCATTGTCTAATTTTACTGTCATGAAATAACTAGGAAATTATAACTAGGAAATAAACAATTATGACACACAATGTGCGAATTATCACTACACACACATTTCTGACAATTAATATATTGTGTTCACACCTTTCGGTGTTTTTTGGCAACCACAAGTGGTGCATCTCCCATTACGTTGTACTGGTTCAAAATAACGATTTTCGAATGTAGTGTGGGCCAATATGGCAGCAGGATGAATTCCATGTGCAGCTCGTCTCCGTGTTCTGTAGTTCTCAGTCAATTGCTCAGATAGTTGTCGTACAAAAATTTGTTGCCCATGACTTTTGCCAATGTGCCGTTCAGGATGAGAATGCGAAAACAAAATAAAAGCATTCAAAGCACTACTATCCAGAACATTACAGAAGATTACTACATGCTATCGTCGCGTTGCATATTTTACGGAATAGATCATGATCAATTGATCCGCAGAATCAGCACCGCCTTTTGTTTTATTGTAATACACAACAGTATTGTGTTGTGCATTACTTATACCTTTTGTTGAATACTTAGAAGGACAGTGATTTTGTTTGGTTTAGCTTTGTAAGATACCAAACATGTCTGATCAGTAGTATTGAAGACAGACACAGAAAAATAAGCCCTATTCCCCGTTTCTTATACAGTTCAGGAGAGATTTCCCGACAATTCGATTTCATGGGCTCAACAAGAGTCAATTTATGATCGGAGAGAAAATTCGCTAACCTAACCCATTTCTTCCAGAGCCTTGTAAAGGTACAGTTAATTCACAGACTACTCTCTCTCCTAATTGAAAGAAGGCTTGTTCTGTACCGTCTTAACCAGTATACATAAGTGAATTGTAAAACATAACACGTGTCGGAGTCACAAATAAGCCAGCATTTAAGTCCGTATTTAGCACGTTTTTTCGGCATGTATTGGCGATATTTGCATCGTCCTCCGAAAGGGAATAATTGCTTATCAACTGCTCAGGCATATAACATGCCTGAGCATTCTTGACAAAACGATTTATTAGCAAACGTGTTACAAATGCGTTAGAAATTAACACTACAACTAGACATGACTAAAAAATCGATATAAATATTAAAACGTATGTATAATAAATTTATATAATTAACTGAGGTGAAATCCACCCCACACCTTCTGGTGTAAGTGATTTTTTTCATTCATCTCAAATTTTCTAAATATTTAACAAAAAGATCATTTAGTGACATGGAAAGTGGCATTTTGATTATTTGAAAAGAAAAAAAAGAAAATATTTAAATGTTATGTTACTGTTCAATTGATGGACTAAATTTTATGAACAGGGGACATAAACTAGCGAAAGTAAGGCATGAATCCAATGACTGCAAGTTGTAATACGACCGTCACATTCAACAAGATAAAAGAACACCTTGTTTACATAACAGCATCAACTTATAGGCAGAGTGAACCAATTAAGTTGTGTACGCTGTCTATATAAGAATAAGCACGCAACCCGTACGAGTTACATTAGCTTTCAGATGATCCAGAACCAAGACTTCAGTTTTCTAAATGGGCCAGAAATCAAATGGATACATTTTGGGACAGATTTTATTTTTTGTGTAACTTTAATATGTTATTTCGATGTAAGTTTTTCATGTGAATGGATTAGTTAACAAGTATATTTTAACTAGGTATACTGGGCACGCGAAAATCCTCATACTATTTAACTATCGATAAACTATACTAGATAAAATTTTTGTTACTGTTTGGTGCATGGTTTCCATCCTTGAAACCTCTTTGAAACTATGGATAATGTCATCCCATAGGTGCAAGAGTAAAAATTTATCAAGAAGATGGTGCCATTTATTTATGAAATTTCTTTTATTTGTATTTTGGATAACTAAATTAATATATCTTATTGTATATATCATAAATATATATATGCTACCTATCATTGGCGTATTACTGGTGGGGAAGCCTCCCAAATATTGGAAAATTGATTTTGTCGGATATTTTTGAATTTGTCGTAAGTAATATTATAATTTTGCTAAAATTCCAGAATTGCAGATATTGCTTATAATTACCAGCAGCTAATTACTAAATAATGAAATAATTTCTTAAAACTGATGATTTAAATATAACTAAAGAGTAGAATTGAATAAATAGTTTTTAAGCAATTTACGAATTGTTGAAAATGTTGAAAAATAATTTTCTTGGAAAAAAAGAAAAGTTCTCCTATAAGATAACTGCAGATGATAATGCGAAATTGATGTTTTTAATTTTAAATCCTATTTAGAGGTTGAATTTGTTTTAAAAACATTTTTTATTAAATTTATTTTTCACACCAAAATGTTTTTAACTATAGATGGCCTAATGAGTTTTTTTAATATATGTGTACATTTTTCTAATTACTTTTATTTTAAAATGGGAATATTTTGGCATATTTGAGGTTAATCATTTAGTCGAAGTTTTTCATTATTTTTGAAATTATTTAGTGTCTGTCATATATTTAAATTATTCAATAATGTAAATTGAATTAATTCATTTCTAGGAACGAAAGAGGTAGTATAACAATGAACCATATAATAGAGATTTTTAATTTTGTCAATTTATTTCCTGATTGTATAAGTATGATGAATAATATATGTGCATTAATGTAATTTAATGCGAAAATGGTTCATTACATATAAAGAATTATTTGACGTTTCTCAACATTTAATCAATTAATTAGTTGAGGATGTTATACTGTTCAAAAAAGTATTAAATTCATGTGATTGAAAACTGAAATACGAGAAATATTTTTTAATATTTTAACTTTGTAAAAAATAAATAAGCCTTCACGGAAATACAATGATTTATTTAATCTTTCTTTTGCGAAGTGTTTTAGCCCGCAGATATTTACAGATTTCCATATTTCGTAATATAATTAAATGTCAGATTACAATTTTAATTATTTGAATACATAATTTAGAACAATTGACCTCTATTAGAAAGAGGAAAAATATTTTAATCCTTAAGATTGCTTAATTCGTTCCGTTGTTCCAAGCCAGCTTATTATTTAAAGTCCATGTTTTGTATTTATCAACATTAAAGGGTATATATGTAGACACCGCATATAATTCCTAAACTTAGTCACTTTCGAAGAAACATTTTAAAACTAAATTTATTTTATACATTGAAGGGTAATTTATCTTACATATCTCCTTCGAACGATCTCTATTTTAATTATTTATTTCTAATACAGATAGTCTTCCCATTTTATTATTTAACCTTAAATAAATTATTATTAAATTTTACCAAGCCACTATTTCCTATATTAAATAAATTTTTTATTTTATAAACGCTAAGGTTATTATCATTCGATATCCCATAGAAAAGATTCTAAAAAATGAATAAATTATATAAAAAATAGAATTCCAAACATTCAATTCGCACTATGTAGATTGTAATATTGACTCCTTTGACTGGATATTACGTAGAAACTTTGAAATCCGTCAATATACACATTTTGCTTTTGCTCGCAGCTTGTGGTTCAACGTGGTCTTGTAACATTCAAAAAGGCCTCCTTTTCCTTAAAGCCTCACAAGGTCCTATAAAAGAACAAATTAACTCCTCTTTGCCCCAAGGAATATTAGCGATAATTGAAGTTGATGAAGATTGCCGGTTATTGAATTGAGTGACAATAATAATGAGTCAGTGCTTCAGTGTATTTTTGACTTCACCAAATTTTGTTGAATTTTGAAAAAATGATATTTGACTTTTTCGGTTTTAATTTGACTGCTTTCTCCTTTAGAACTTTCATTGTAACATGTTCATGTTATCAAGCTATCGAAGTTATTTAAAAGGGTTTTATGTTAGCTTCAGGGCAAACAAACTAATTGAGAAAAACAAATTCAGATAAGCGATACTTTCCTTACTGTCATTTGGAAGTACAGTACAAGCGCCATCATAGAAATTTCGTGTTTACGAGTTCTATGCTATTATAGTTGTCAAACAGTTTTTTCATTAAATGACGTCATCGATAACATATCGATTTTAAATTATTAAAACGATTTTATGTTTAATGGAATTGATCATTATTCTGTTTTTAAAACGATTAAAATATTATCTTTATAATAATTTTATTATATAATATTAAAATATTATTATAAAATAATTCATTAAAAATCAATAAATGGCAAAAATATATTTACAAACAGAGGTGATTTATATAATTTTCCATTTCTAAGAAAATTTTAGATACACGCACAGTTACAGCTTTCAGCAAAGAGTCACAATTAGTTATTTTGTTTGGAGGAGGGGGTGGAATTCCGTGTGTTCCAATAAAGTTATTAATATTTGCGTTGTTAAATAATTAGATTTGAAAACAATAAAAAAATTGAATGTAACAAAATATTAAAAACGACATTTTTTAAAAATAATTTTCTATAATATTAAACTTAAATTATTAATCCATACATTAATGTCCAACACCAGTCGTGAAAAGTATTGCCCCGGGTGACTGCTCGGGAGGATTAACTTACTGTCCATAAACGACAGAGTTCTTCCCAGGAGTTGCTATTAGAGAAGCCTCCGACTCTTTGGGATCCTGGTGTAACGTCTCCCGAATGCAGAATGTTAAATGTGCTATACACACAAACAGTTCTAACAGAGAAAAGGAAAACTGACCAACGAAAAGGTAAAAACGAAACATTCGGAGGCCCGCATAGATTGTTCCTGAGACTGAAAAAATGATTGAAAGAATCGTCATTGCAAATGCCCAATAATACAAACATTTCGCCTCATTTCGGAGAGACAATAGAAATAGAATTCCGGTGATTATGAAAATGATTCCAGGACAAATCCCATAGCCGGTGTAGATAATATGCCGTTGTATTCTTGCATAGAGGACAAGGCAAGTTATGTCCATCGAAATCATTCCAATTCCACATAGAATATGGAACAATGCCAAAATGCAGTTTGCAACGGATATTTTTTTATCTGTATTCATATTGAAATAAAATTATGTGTAATCTGAATTGTTGAACATTACCGGTATTTATACTAATAAACACTTCTTTGTTATAGAGGTATTTGCTGGCATTATAAGCTTTAGCTTTTGGTATTAAGTATTTCCACTCGGATAATTACAATTTCACTATGTAAGCATTTAAATATAATATATGAGTGAATAATACACACTATACTATACTATATAGCGAAACTGCAGCTATACATTTTTGCAGTTCTTATCAATTTTGTTATATATAGGTATTTTTATTTTTTGTTATTTATCTATTAATTCATTTTTGCTTCTTATAGAAAGTTCATAGCTTCATACAAAAACTATGGAATTATAATATTCAATAAACAAAATAAATCAGTAGTATGGGATGGCATATCTAACTCATGACTCATCACCCCCCTCCCTCCCACCTTCCCCAGCCAAAAAAAAATAAAATTTTACTTTTACATCTAAGAATAAGAAAATTGATTGACCCCTCCTCCTCCCCTTCTCGCTCCCCCTGCCCCAGCCAAAATAATAATAAAAAAATTGACTTTTACATCTAAAAATAATAATTTAAAACATTAGACAAAAGAGAATCATAAGAAATACAAGTCAAACGAGATATAAATCTAAACCGCATTTTTATCCTGTGTATTAGGTAACGTATATTATACTTTTAAATATTTGTCCTATTAATTAACGGGGCAAATACTAGCGTCCACACTATGCCTTTTTCATGCGTTTTTCTGTGCGTTTTTCCGTGCCTTTTCCATGGGTTTTTTCGTGAAACCAGTTTTATGAAATTATCGCGTTTATTTTTTTATGCATTTTTTTGCGATTTTAATATTAATACATGTTCAGTATTTAAAAATATTTTGAACAATTTTAATAAATATAATTTTGCTGTGATATTAGATCGAACGAATGACTTTAGTATTTGTTATTTATGTTATATTGAAAGTTGAAAACAGAATAAGAAGAATAATTCGGCATTGGATGAATAATTTAATTTATTTGATAATTTAATGTTGTCATAAAAACTATTTAACAATGATCTAGAGTAATTTAAAAACGGTTTTTATTTATTAAACCTTGAATTGAAACACATGACACCGAAAAAATATTTCATAAATGCAAGTTGTTCACTACATTAATATTTAAATATACAGCAGATATTTACCTCGGTTTCACTTTTTATCATTATTGTGTGAACACTTTCAATCAAACAGCAACTAAGAGATCATTTTAGTGTTTGTAATTATAATGATTAATTAAAATAATGAATTTCTAAGTTGAATAGGAATTTGATGTCAATTTACTTAAAGTTAATTATTGAATATGTTTTCAGATTTATCATCACTATATAGTTAAAACAAATTAAGAGCATTTTGATGGATCATGTAATTACATTATAGCATGTAGGTTTAGGTATTATTTTTTATAATTAAAACAAAAACAATAGAATTATTGAAAAAAATAATACTATTCTAAATGATTTAAGGAATTATATTTGAAATGATAATCAAAACAATATCTTATTATTTTTAAAGATTTAAGGATTTAAAAAAATATATTTGAAAATCTATATATTATATAATCAAAACAATTTAAAAATATATTGTATTGCAGAACAAGTAGATGTGAATAAATATAAACATTTAAAAAACAATCAATATAAAGTTGGGAAAATATAATAAGAAGTTATGATCAATCAATTATTAAACATTTTGGCATTTAATAATAAGATGATATGTATCTTCACTTTTAGGATTGGCTTCAATTGAGATGTTATAAATTTTCATCAGGATACATCATATTTAGGAATTTCTTTCTTCATTTCCTCAAATGTTGTATATGATCTTTATTATCAGATTTTGTGGTTGGTAAGTATCTCAGATGGAGTTGATGTTATCAGCTATAAATAATGCAACAACAAATAGAATAAAAATATATTTTAATAAATAACATTTGAAATGCAATTTAGTTTTGTTAAGCCTATAATAAAGTCAGAAATAGATGTAATCAAATTATTACATACTTATGCTATACATGTGTAATTTAATAAATTAAAATTAATATTTGATAGCACAAACAAATGAACATTAAGAAATCTTACTAAAATTACCCGATCATATAATAATCATAACGAAAAGTAAATACATGTAAATAAAAAAATGTATTTCGAGTATTGTTACAAAGATTTTTAATATATATACCTGTTTAGCTTCTAGGGGTGAGCCATCCTTTGCATTCTAAAACAAAAAATATTAAAATGACTATCAACAATAATGTGGCACACTTAAACAAGGTAGTTGATATTTTCACTACATTCACAATATTTTCACTAAATATTCACATTTATAACTATATTTTAATTTCATTTAGTAAATATTTCATTATCTTATTAAAGCCATTGACTTATATAATTAATTAAACACTATGCCAAAAATCTAACATTGCTCATTAAAAATCAATTTGTAGCTAGATGATATTTCCAAGACATTTTGCAAGCATGAAATGGTATAAAAAAGTATTTATAAGCAAATTGATTTATATGGAACAAGCGTAAGTTTTTCAAACTGTATTAAAATATTATCTATAAGTATTTATGTATTAAATAAAATAAAATAAATATAAATTAGGTATTCACAATGTACCTAGTGAAAATATGAACACTTTTCAAAGAAACAATTTTTCATTAACAAACCTCAATTATTTTTGTTCTTTTTGCAACATGAGGTCTTTGTTGTTATTTCTTTAAAACCAACAAAAATTGTTTTTATAAAATTGTAAACTGAGTTCTATCTAGTTAAACTCAAATTTTGAAAATTAGTATTGAAAGTGAACTAAAAAAAGATTAATGTAATTTTTTGATTTTAAAGATATACTTAAATATAATTAAATGATTTATATGTATTGTAATGATTATAAATGACTATTCTTATATTACTATAATTTTATTACTAAATTTCATAATTACTACATTTTATTTTATATTTACTAGATTAATTCAAATTAATAAGCTAATTAAAGGGATAATTTTCTTTTTTGATTATTTCAATAGTTTTTTAACCAGGGAATCTTTCAAGTGTAATTAATTTCGTACACTTGTAATATTCAGTTAGACAATTTTGACAATCCAAATTTTGAAAAAACCCATGAAAAAACGCACCTGATGATGTATGCAACTTTTAGATTTTTATTATATTGGGGCTTCGTTGTACGAAAAATACAAAACGTTATTGGATGTTCAGTTTGTTCACAATTCATAATTAATTCATGCTGGTTAAACCGAGTTAAATCTACTCTAGCCTTTAATAGCCTTATTATACTTTGTAACGGTTGGAATTCAAATCCAATACCTCAACCATTCAGTTTTACTTTTCTTCAGCTATTAATCTTTTATTTAAAACAATCATCAGTTCAATGCAATCTTTACATCTATTTCTAATTAAGTTTTGTAGAGTTTTGGTTCCGAATTATGTCGGCGAATTCATTTAATTCGATTAATGAGTAAACTTTATATTAAAACTTGAATGGTAATAATATCGAAAGATCGTCTTAACCTTTTCCCGACGGGGTGTATCAACGTTTGATACAGTAGAAATTTTGACTCACACAGCGCGTCACAGCTCGTGATTCTATTTGGAAGAAATTTAAACTCCATTATAGAGCGATCATCATAGAAATTCTTTAGTAAAAAATTCATGTAGGAATAACACAATAAAAATATAATAAAAACACTGTGTAAATAGAAAAAAAAGTTGTCTCTATAGGTACAATAAATATAATATAATGAAAAATTATTCCTTTTTAAAATTATATTTTACTGTTGTTTGATTTTATTTTACTTTTATATTGCATTATATTTTACCTGTACATTTGGACTCATTAATGCAATTGGTTGGTATAACAAATTATGACTTTTGATCATTTTAAGTATAAGATATTCACGAACAATTGTATATATATAAAACTAATCTATATACCTAGTAATAATATATAGCTGTTTGATCACAACGCATATTGTAATTAAAATAAATCCATCAATTGATAAATCAAAATATGTAAATGTATAAGTTATAAATACAAATTATGTTTATTTTTTTGTTTCAACAATGATAACAAATATCTTTTATCGAATTGATCCGTTGGAGATGATTAATTAAATGTGTAAATAGTGGAAATTTTATATATATATATATATTCTATTGACTCGGTGTTTTTTGTGTTTTTATTGTATTCTACATATAATTTTTACTAAAGATTTTGTAAAATGGTCGTTCTATATGTAGCTTAAATTACTCGGAGATGTATTAAGACGATCTTTCGAAATTGTTAGCTTTCGAGTTTTAAAATAAAGTTCACTCCTTAATGTATCTAAATTATTTTATTTATGTAGGTATATGTAATATTAGTTGCTGGCTAAATTACCAAAACAAAATAAAAGTAAAAATTGTGAAAAATTTATTGTCTTTTTAAAGATAATTATGGTCCATTGATTTCTTCAAAGTGAATCTTTTAAAAAATAAGTGAAAGGAAAATTTCAACTCCTTGGAATCACAATTATCACATAATTTCTATATTTAAGTTTATAATTTTTTAGTTAATTCTTATTTTTAACATTGATAGTTATTTTGAATAAACATTTTGATTGAAACTGTCTGGGCTCTCGGACATATTGACAAATAAACAAATGTTCAAGAAAAATATTGTTGCGCATTATTTTGACATGAGAAGGAATTTCTCATAATATTAGTTGGGAAAATATTCGTTTGCTATTGAAGCTGGGATAAATCGTCGACAGTGAGCATACTAATTTGGACGTTTCGGGATTGTAATTTCTTGCACAGAATCATTGGCCAATCCTGTTAAAATAATTCATCGGAGTTAGGGAAGATTCATTAGAGCTTAATATTAAGGAAATGGAAAACCTATCTAATTATCAATTTAACAGTAATTATCAAGATCGAAAATGAAAAGATACGCAGAAGAAATAATGAATGATATAAATCCGATGAATACGTTAAACGATACGATAATAGCTATGGTTTCTGTATTAATTGCTCAATATTACTTTAAATATTCTGATATTGATGATTTTCTATTTAAACTCAATATTAATATATAAAACTAATGTAAAAATAAAAAAATAGCTGACTTCCTAATTTATAAGTACATTTTTAATTTGTTTTTGTTCAGTATATAGAAAATAAACTCTATTTAAGCATCTAGATATTATATATTGATTATATTCTTTAGCGTAAAATATAAAATCATATACCGCGGTCAACAGCGGTATATTATTTTTAGAAATTAAAACATCACTTCAACTGACAAGAATTAGAATATTAGGATATAGTAGGATATATGTATTGTTTTTAATAAAATATATTGACGAATTCACACCAATGCAATGATAAAATATACTTTAAAAAAATAGTGGCCTGTGGCGACTTCTTTTTCTTAGATTATGGCCAGCCCACTATACATTTTCTTTGATTACGGCTAGGACACTACTTTTTTGGGAATTTTAAATGACATAAAATGTAATTTAATAGTTCTATTTCAGTCATTTTCAACATAATACTTTAATAAATTTCATGTAAATATATTATAACCCATGGGCACTAGGCAACCATAGTGGCCCACCCCACCGATGGCCCACTAGATCCTTTAACACCGGGTGCCTATATTCGTAGTGCTTTTAATATAGGAAGAGGCGTAGGCGCTGAAAAAATCAAGCCCATCTGAAATTTACTGTTTACGCCGGGAATAAACATTTATTGTATGTGCCCCCAATATTTGTCGTACCACTTTTACAAACGCTGCTAAACGTAATATTAAATATCGTATTAAACTTATTTAAAATCGTAAATGTAGAGGAAGTGAGTTAGGTCGAGATGCCATTCGAAGATGAGCAGGTTCCCTGGACTACTACTCCATTATCGGAAGAAGAGGAAGAAGAAAGAGATCCTTGGTTAAATCAATATATTGAAGCATAACGTTAGTATGATTGTTGCTGGACCGAAAATGTCTGGAAAGACAACATTTGCGGAAAATTTACTAAAACATCGTAAGGAATTAGGAAAAGTGCACTGGTTCACCGGGACAATGTACAAAATAACTGTATATGATGGTCCTATATAACACTGGAAGAGCTGGATCTTATAAGACCTCTGGATGTTGTGGTGAAAAAAAAAAACATAATACCTGGGAAAAATCATCCCAAAAGAAGCAACATGGAGGAAGATTATCAATTGTTTCGACGATTTATATTAATCGATGAAGAGAAATATCTAACAATGGAAAATCTACCATAGAAGAAGAAGTAGGAAACTACTTATATGTCTCCAGATTTAGTGCATAAAATGTATGTTTACAACCCACAGCAGGAGATACAAAAACGTAGACGTGGAGAAGTGGAGCAATAACATGGGGTGTCTCCATCAGCAGAACAGAAACTCCCTTTACCAACTCTTCCGTCTACTTCATCTCTACCACCGCAAAATCTTCTTATCAAAACAATTGATTCATTCCCGAAGTATTGTAGAACCAAGGCTCGATTAATATCAACGTATGGTTTAACCTCTTCCCGACGGGAGTAGCAACGTTTGCTAAGAAATAAAAGTTACTTTACCCGACGGGAGTAGCAAACATTGCTTATTTTCATTAGCCAATCAAAACCTCTCAGTGTGTCTCTCAGCTTCTTCCTATGAAAACTATTTTGAGAAACTCGTTCATTCTACGCAGATTAATATATAATATGTACTCCATTTGACCAACATAGTTTTGACCTAGTTTATACTTAAATACAATTCAATATTTTCCATGTTTATCGGTAATATGAGATTATACGTTTACTGTATTTCATATACAATATTCTTCAAAATTACTATAACTAGGCATACAATTATATAGGTAAAATGTATTATAAAATTATATTATACTAAAATTTAAATATCTTTCTATTATAAAAAAAGTGAATATATTTATATAATATAAGTACCTATAGGTTGTACTCTCATATAATTATTATACCTTTGCTATTTATTGGAATTTGTATTCTCATTGTCTGCTAAATAGACAATTTTATCAACAAATAATATATTTGTAGCGAAGGCTCTTATAATAGTAGACAAATATTTTATGTATATAAAATGTGTATATACAGATGTACGACTCAAATTTACCTAATCTCTCTTTATATATATAATTTTTTCGTTATTGAAATTTGAGAATATTATGCAACTAATCTAAATAACAGCTGCATTTTTAGCTGTATTATCAGTTCAGAGTGTTAATTTCACAGACTGTCGACTTTTATGAACAATATTTTCGGGAAGTCTAAAATGAAATAAACATAACATTTTGTAAAAATCGATATTTTTGCATTACTATGTACAGGGTGTTGTTGGAAGAGCTCCGATACATGAATGGTGCTGGTATAAGTGATATAAGTATATCTGTATAAGTGATAATCTGGCTTCGCACTTATTACCCCAATCACTATTAAAACAAAAAGGAAAATCAATCTAAGTTCTTGATGTTTGATTTGTGTGCTCCGTCTCTTGCAAACTGATCAGGGGCTTAAGTTTGATTGAAAACCGACTTGTGAGAAATTATCTCACACAGACGCATAGGATTGTACTCTTCAGTGTAAAGTCAGCATGCACACAAGGCTGCGATAGTTGAAAGATTTAATTGCACTCTCAAGACACGAATGTGGAGAGCATTTACCAAACAAGGCAACTATAAGTGGCTCAATCTACTCCCAAAACTATTGAAAGCTTACAATAACAAGTCAGGTGAATCGTGACAATGATGACGATGTATGGATACACTTATACGGAGGGGACAAACAAACAGATAAGGGTGGTAGGAAACCCAAATTCAAGATTGGAGAGCGTGTTAGAATATCTCGTTACAAGGCAATATTCACTGGAGAGAAGAGGAGTTTATTGTTCATGAAGTCAATACAAAGTATACACCAGTCACCTATATTTTGCGCACACTCTCCGGAAATAGTATTATATAGAGGAAAGTTTTTATGAGCAGGAAATGCAGGCAGTTGGAGATAGAGACAATAATAATGTATCGAATTGAAAGGTACGTGACTCGAATGCTTAAACATGCTCTTGTACGCTGGAAAATATATCAACGAAGTGAGAAACTCACTTGGATACCTTACGCCCAACTGACTAGCGATGGTTTCTTTATTGTTCTGAGTAATTATGGGCGTCAACAAAACACTTCCTCACACTATCAGACTCAGCTGGCCAACAATATCGGTTTGGATACTCCAGGTGATCAATAGGAAGTCGGTCTAGTAGAAATGTCTTTTGTCAATGCAATGAAGACTATTGATCATAAGGATAAGATTCACATTTTTTTGTGAAAAAAATTCAAAATGGCAAACGTATAAAGTCGTGAAAAAGCGCGTATTAAAATTTATCTGGAGACACCGGGAAACGACAATTATCACAATCTTATTCTTGGGCGGGACGAAAAAGAAGAAGAATTTAGCATGTTTACTTTTGACATTATTTTAAAGCTAACATCTGAAAAGCATAACATTATCAAATCTATACCAATTGCTGAGGGCTACTATCAGACTGCTAACCGCTTGATTAAAGAGATTAAAACTGCCATCGGATCATATGGTAGAGAGTTCTCCTTCAAGTTTGATGAGAATACCAATCGGGTATTAAGCTATATGCAATCAACAGAAGAGGATGACATTAAATTTCTCTCAATGGATAAAGCACTTACCAATGTATTAGGTTTTAGAGAAAACACCCTACTCGAACCGAATAAAATATCAAAATATCCTCCAGATCTGCGCAGAAGTATCTATAACAGTCTGTATGTCTACTGCGATCTATGCGCAGAAACCTATGTGGGGAAAGCACTCGTACCATTACTAAGAACAGTTAGTTATAATAATATTAATAGGAGAGGAATCATTCGGTTTTCTCGACGCTGATTGGTCGTGAGCAACCTCCTCCCTTCTGAACCCGCGTTAGTAAAATTATTTTTTAATTTGTTTTACAAACTCATAAGGAGACCACTTTTTTTCCACTGTCGTTGACAATAGTAGATATAACCAAGACCATCAATCCTGGATTGAACAAGCGCTGCTTCATTCGTTCTGTTTGTATCATGAGTGAAATAATAGTATACAACACTGAGTATTGAATGCATTTCGCGAGCCTCTTCAAACAGTTCTTCTTCCGTGTTAGTGCATTCCTCATGGGAGGATGAAAAAAGTCGGCTTCGGCCATTATCGTTGGTCTTTCTATCTCTCACTTATAAGTATGATTAAGATGAATATAAAGTTCAGAGACTTTTCCTGATATTTGATTATACGTAGTGCATCAGGCATAATCGGCATTCATGTTGGTTGAATTAGAGTATTATTAGCAGCCATTGCGTGAGGAGATGATGACTTGAATAAATGTAGACTGAGAGAGCGAAGCTGGACCGTAGACTGAGAGACTGTTGAGACACTGGGAGACTGTAGCTGGACCGTAGACTGGAGACTGAGAGACTGTAGCTGGACCGTAGACTGGAGACTGAGAGACTGTAGC
>JAUZNC010054756.1:0-14600 GCA_034780395.1 Vannuccia rotundouncinata | reverse complement strand
TTTGCGTCCATGGGTAGATTGCATGTCCTTTGAGCATGAGTTGAGCAGACGATTTAGGTTGGCGATTCCTACATAATAGGACTTTCGTTCCTTCTTCGGGGTGACTGTCAAGATGTTGACAAGTCGAGGCTCTCGATCGTCCACATCCTGTCTCGGATAACCACAGGCGTGCAGCATACGTAGGGGATGGTACTCATTCTCCTCGATCCACTACTCTAGCAGATTGATAAAAATGCCCGGGTTTAACTTCTCAAACCGCGGGATATCGGCAGCTGTGATGGGGAAACTGAGGCCGGTAAAGTTGAGCTCATTAGCCCACTTGTCATAGGGTGCTGTTCGATCTCGATGAGCAGTGACATCATCATAGTGCAGGATAGAAAGAACTGCATACATTAAGCAGTCTTCGTCCTTATTATCAATATTGATGACGGCCCTCTTCGCTTTGAGTCTTGGCGGTAGTTCCACTGCTCCGCGCCCGCGATGGTTGGGAACGCAATGTCGTTGCGATAATTCTCCATCATAGGTAGAGGTTCTGGGAAACAGGTCTGGCGGTGAGAATACAGCTCAGAATAGTCTCGGAATATTTGTGAACATTGTTCACACTTAAAATCTCGTTTATAGACATCATTGGAGGAGGTAGATGACGATGATGTGGAAGCTGATGTTGTAGAGTCGATGATGTAGAGCTGGTGATGCTGAAGGAGTCGATGCTGGAGAGGGTAGTACTGCTGGTGATAATGTCGGTGGTGTGGCTCGAGGGGTCGGTGCTGGAGAGGCGGATACTGCTAGTGATAATGTAGGAGGTTGGTCTTGAGTAGAGAGATGGGTGCTGGAGTATTGAGTATGCGATGCCGCAGTTCCAGAATCCGATGAGTCTTTAACTGACGGTGCAGTATCCAATGGAGCTGTGACGAACTCTAACATATGTAATTATCCTCTCCTGCATCGAGACTGATTCGATTAGAAATTCATCTAAATCGAACTCTACTGGAACTGACGAGGCGCGATGCCGTAGTTCCAGAATCCAACAAATCTCTATCCATTTCCTATAAAAAGTGTTCAAAAATCTGATCCGCGTCCAAGTCGAAGCTGGGATAGACTGCTACTGCTGGCAGTGGAGATTTCTGTGATGATAGAGCAGTAGTTGAGGAGGTTGGATTTACTCTAAAGTCTAGAGGCATCTCTGTAGAACTGCTTCCATCCTGAGGTCTAGAAGAGATCGTTGCGGTGAGAGAGCAGTAGAGGTTGGGCGTACGGTAAGGTCCAGAGGCTCCTCTGTTGTAGAATTGGACCGAGTTGAAGGAGAGGTTGATGTGGGAGCTGCTTCCATCCGGTAATCTATCAGAAGCTCATCTATATGAGGAGCTTGGATCCAGTCGTTGAAGTCGCCGATGGTGAAGTCGACGAAATATTCGGTCGGGATTGGGGACAGCGTCGCCACGAACTCTTCAACTTCCTGCGAGCAGACAACTGAGCTAACATCCGGTCTGGAGGTGGAAAGTATCGCAGAACTCATAGGATCTGGAATCCCCAACGACTCCATTACGAATGAAAGCTCAGCTGACTCTTGTAGTGAAAGAGAAATTTGGGCATAGCTCCTGGGCCATTTTGAATTAAATAAAAATTATATTTTAAATTATTACAAATTTTGGCATCGATCTCGAGCCCTCCTTATTACATTTAATATAAGCTTATAGATGATATTATATTTTTAAAATGACTGCATAAAATCGTGAAAATAAATTACAAAATATGATATTATAAGTACTTTAAATTATTGCCAATTTGGGTGTCGCTCTCGTGTGAATTTCAAATGACTTGTAAATATATATATGATAATGATAATATTTAAAATATATACTGCACAAATGTATTGTTATTTAAAATTTAAACAGTAGTAATTCTCAGTCAATTCTCAGGCACAGAAAAATAGTGATAAAATGCGTACGAGAGCGACAAGGAGGCGACCGTCTAAGAGCTCGGAAAGATGTGAATGAAAACAGTGAGTGAGACACCTCCTTATATAGGATTTTTTCCGGAATTAGCCGGACTCCAATTGGATAATAATTTCTTTACGGGACAAAGGCAGGGGGAGGAGGTGGCTTGGATATAAACCTTCCATACTACTCACAAGGCTACGGTAACTAAAATTAATAAGTTGAACAATAATTTGCATAATTAATACTTTTTATAGACAACTATTATAAGAAAACATCTCTTTAAAATTAATTACATACTAAATCGAAATTATTAATTGCATTTCCTATCCCAAAATTACTGTAAAATGATTAAAAGAAAATATTTTAAAAATATATATATATATATAATAGTTTGACCTTGACGTAAATACCGCGTATTTTAATTGTTCGATATGTAGTAACGGGTTAGTTTCTTATTATTTAAATGCAACTATCATGAGTATAGAGATTATATTTAAGACTAAGAAAACAAATCTTATTATTTATTTAACTAAATATTAAATTAAATAATGGATGTTTTCCGGTAAAACTCAAATAATCGATTTCTAATAATGTAACAGATACAATTCAGTCAACAATAACTACTCAACACACACACCAGAGGTTGAAATAACGGTTTTCAAGGTTGGTGCAGTTTTTAGAGAATCAAATTCCAGGACTTTCCAGGACATTTTTACTACTGACCATGTTAAAATAAGATCAATTATCCCCTTCGTATGTATATAAAAGCTTCAAACTCAATACATAATACCTACTACCCCTACCTAATGGAAGCAAGTACATAGTAATAATAACTGTCAGGGGCAGATACAGCTTTTTGGGCCAGGGGGGTCTAGATTTTGTACCCCCCCTCCTCACCACCTGAATTTATGGGGAGCAGCCTGCAGTGAGGCTATACAATCCAAGGTTCGAGTGAATTTTTTGGGTTTTTAGACCTTTGAGTGCCTTTTTTGGCATAATTTTGGGGTATTGACAAAAAAAGCACAAAGCTGCTAATTGACATACCCACACATACCTACATACCCATACTTAACTTTTATTTTTATGTATAAAATAAATGTATACTAAAATAAATTTTTGAAGAAGTACACAATGAAATTCCAGGACTTTTCCAGGATTTTCCTACTTTTTGTCAAATTCCAGGACTTTTCCAGGATGCCGCACCAACCATGGGTTTTGTTTCAAGTTTCTATTGATTCTAATGTGCATGTTGCAGATCTTACATTCTTGGCCATGCAGGCATTGCCTACGCACATTCTCACCTTTTTGGTCCCTCATGGAGGGCCAACTCAGGATTTATTGTTTATGCTAGGTGTAAATATTTACATTTATTGCATGTAGGCCCACTGAATTTATGGTCATATCACTTTTTAAGTGCAGATACAATACTGTACCATATTAAGACATGTAATCATGGGTAACTTATTTATCTTTTATTATACAAATGCTATTACAAAAAAATTATATTTGTAAAAAATATAAAGGGGTTCCTATTAAGATAATTGTTCAAAAATTTTCAAAAAATATATCACTAATATATTTTTATTATTTTTATTTATTTTTAAAATGTCAATTTCTTTTTACTATATTATAAATAAACTAACTATATATGCCTACATTTATATTATTAAATTTATCTGGCAATTCAATTAAATTTAAAAAGTAATTAAGTGATTAGATGATATAGTTGCAAAGTCGATATGTAAACTAAACCAAACAAAATGTGAAATCATATAATTTTAACTTAATAAAATGTAACTAATTAAGTTGTCCATATCAGTATCAGCTTAGACTATAGGAATACAACCAGCATGTAAGCAGTATATGCCACTGTATCATCTAATCATTTAATTACTTGGTAAATTAAATTTTAATGTCAGATAAATTTGATAATATAAATGTAGACATTTATAGTTGCTATATGTATAACATAGTATATGGAAATTGACATTCTGCAAATAAATAAAAATAATAAAGATATATATGTAGGTGATATATTTTTGTGAAATGTTAAACAATTATCTTAATAATTAACCACATTAGGCCTACATGCAATAAATGTAAATATTTACACTTAGCAAAAACAATAAATTTCAGATTTTTTATCCTGAAAAGTAGTCATTAGTCACACTTGCTCTGTGTTATCATGGTCTACATTTTAACAACACATACTAAACTTTTATACTAAACTATTTTTGGAATATAAATCTTTTTTATTATGCTGTAGTACAGATCTTACATTTAATCATATTTAGTATTCAGTGATTCTTATCCTATTATAGTAATCAAGGTTATAACTTTTAAATATATGATCCCTGAACAAACTTACATCACAATATTTTGTTAATTAATATTGTACTAGTATATATAGTACAGGGGGTCATTTCTCAAAGCTCATGCAAATCGCAACATGCAAGTTGCAAACTTACCACTATCATACCATCATGATGAAAGAGTGTTTCTCGATACTCTGGTAAAGCACTCATAAACTGTAGCTTTTCCTATTGGACAACAAATAACTCATTGATTTACTCTGAAATATTTACCTTGTCTACTGTATAGTCTAAATTATGAAAGCTTCCACGCCCACAAATATTCATATATAATGAGTGACTTTGTTCCTTTGATTGTTTATATTTCGGATTGTATAAATGTGCTTTAAAATTATTAAAATAAAACATATTATTATACCTATATAGCACCTATACGCTTTGATTGTTTTTAATTAATAAGATGATTTTGTAGCATGTCTATATAGATAGCCTTGATTTTTAAGTTGATCTTAGAGTATTAGGCTATTTTAACTTTCGGATGTATATATATTTATATATTAATATAAAATATATTAATGAGAAGGATTCTCAATAAATAATACTTTTTTATTCATTATGATTATTGATAAAAAATGAAAACCTTAATAAATAGAATCACGAAACAACTGAACAAATCTATCTAACAAACGAATCTTACAACAACAAAAAAGTTTAACTCGAGCTATTTTAGAAACTACTTAGGCTATATTTATAATTAAATTTAACAGCTTTTTAAAACTATATTTATTATGTTATAGTTCAAAAAGAAAAGAAAACATTAAAAACCCATTGTGTTACATTTATTGTTAAGTAGACGAGAGGATTAACACAAAATTAAAATATAATAAGCACTTACGACTGCTTTGACCCACTCATAAATAGTTACCAACTTTATACTATATTTAGAACACCAGAAGACGTATCTGCAACCTGCTATAGTTTCGAGAAACACTCTTTTGCTAAAAGTAGCGATTTACTTGCGTGTTGCTTTTTTAGTCCACATGTAAGTTAGCGCGAGTTTTGAGAAACGCACCCTCTGATAAGTTTATGACTTACACCTATGAGAGTTTTGAGAAACTACCCCCAGATCTTTTATTTACTCAGTGAATTATAAATAGCTCTTATTTAGTGATAAAAGCTATAAATTCAACATATTACTTTAAACTAATAATTAAGTATCTTCTTCTCTTGTATATTCATTTATATTATAATAAAAAATGGTTTAATTTGGCTATAATTGTTTCTGATTTTATTTAATGTGATAAGTTTAAAATTTTGGCCCAAACAATGAGGAATAAGGAGCCCTGAATTTTGGATAAATATTTCTTAATAAAGTAATTGTAATAAATTAATTAACAGACATAATTGTATGTATTATGCTACAAATAATACACATGCTTCTATTGAATCAACCTGGCATTTCCGTTTAGGGAGGATTGTTTTCCAGAGGAGTTATTGGTCAAATATTCTTAGAGGGAATGTTGACTGGACCTAAGTATCTGACTGTTTTAAAAAGAGATGTTGTACCTGTGCTCAAGCAGCATGATGACTTTGACTCATTATGGTTCCAGCAAGACAGGGCACCACCCCATTTTGCAAATGTTGTACTTGACTATTTGAATGAAACTTTTCCTGGATGGTTGTTTGGGAGACATGGCAGTGTAGATTGCCCACCTTGTTCCCCTGACCTAACACCTTTAGCCTTTTTCTTTTGGGGAATGGCAAAGGATTATGTTTATAAAGAAAGGTTAGCTGACGTTGAAGATATGAAAGGTAGAATTATTAATTTCTTAAACTACATTAATAACAATTCTGAACTCGGCCAAAAAGTGTGCAGAAGTGTTGCTGATAGATGTCAACAATGTATAGACGCTGGTGGTTTGCAGTTTTAATATGTCATAATCTCATAATAAGTTGTTTATGTTGACAGTCATTTAATTATAACATTGTTGTAATACTTTTAATACACTTTTGCTTTGCAATACAATTTTTTTATTCAACTGGTAATAGACTGGTAACTTATACCCACCCCTAAATATATAGCAAAAAATGCCTATTCTATAAAATATCGTTATATCACACCCATTGCACCCCCCTGCATATGTGCCTGTGAAATACCAACATTTATCTATTTTTTTTTGCTTTGAAAATCATGAAGAAAAATTATTTTAGACAGGCAAGTAAAACTTCTATGTGGGCAAGTAACACATTTTAAGATTGGCAGGATGAAACAAAATGCTTATTTTAACCACTGGTGTGTGTGTGTGTTGAGTAGTTATTGTTGACTGAATTGTATCTGTTACATTAATTAAAAGAAATCGATTATTTGAGTTTTAGCTGAAAGCAATCATTTTTTAATTTAATATTTAGTTATATAAATAATTAGATTTTTTTTCTTAGTCTTAAATATAATCTCCAAGCCTGTACCGTGGTCATAAAATGGGGGGGGGTGCGTTTTATCAAATACATACTTTATAATATATTACTTAATTTATTTACATTACTTTTCCAAACACATCACTTTCACGTTTGTACAAACTATGTAAATAGTAAATTGTATAAAGTTGAGACACAATTAAAATATATGGGATATTAGGATAACAAATAATCCAATTCCATCCTTTGTGGATGAAAAAGCGCGAATAAGTCTACCACTTTATCTAAATATATGCGTTTTTTGTAATGTATAGTGCTTGTTTGCATCTTCAGTTTTTTTGTTCCATTTTCTAAACAGTTGGTTCACAAACTGACCTTTCAATTTTCTATTGCTATTACAGAACAAAGAGCATGCAATGCAATAAGCTCCGTCAACTACTTTACTATACACCATCCATTTATATTCTTTTAACCAGATTTTCTTAAATCCTCTCTGACATCCGCCCAGTAGTGCTGTTGGAAATACAAAATCGTCATCCGGATAGAAATGGTTTTTCAGTAAATTATAACTGTTTTCAGTAGATAATCGATTAACCGAGTCTAAAGCCTGTTCTCCAGTGAAATCAGATTGAATGATAAACCCTATGTCGCTGTTGAGTGTTTTTGAACATATTTGCAGGAGCAGGCGGTAATGGATTTGACTCGGGTATCAAAGTTGAAGGGAGATTTGAATCTGATTCAAGTGTTAAAGGAATAGGTCGCTCTTGACTAGTTGAACATCCAGGAACAATTGTTTCAGAAGCAGTTGTATTAACTGGATAAGTTTTCATCTTTTTTGGTGGCCAATTTGATCTTCACGTTGCCCCATGGTTAAAATGTCGAAGTTAATGCTGAATGAAATATAAAATAACTGGGAGCATGCATGCTACAAAATAATATTTGAAACAGAGAGACTATCTGTAGGTGTCAGACATAAATGAAGAGCTACTGAGTTAATCCATTTCTTTAATCAAACAATAGAGACTCATAATCGCAAGCGTGTACCCACTATACAAATGGTGGAGAGTTATATATGCATCTCTATTGATAACAGTTAAGGTGGGTATACCTTAACTACAACAATACTAATAATAGCTAGCGAGTACCATGGTAAATACAATGCAATAGGTGAAGTCAACTAATATTAACGGTTATATGCGTCTACAATTCAATTGACTGAGGAGAAGTCTAGACAGGATTAAAATATTGTGTGCCTATATTATAGTTATAATAGAACAATGAACTACTTATCTTATACAAGTACTAATATAGATAATTTGGACATGGCATAAACACGTCCAACAAAAATAATGTAATGTTTTTTTAAAAGTGGACCTTTAGCTTCTGTGGGTGGGGGGTGCGTTTGCACCCCTTGCAACCCCCCAGCATACAGCCTTGATCTCTATACTCATGATAGATGCATTTAAATAACAAGAAACTAACAAGAAACTACATCTCGTACAATTGAAATATGCAGTATTTATGTCAAGGTCAAACTATTATATATATATATATTTTTTATATTTTCTTTTAATTATTTTACAGTAATTTTGGGATAGAAAATAAAATTTCTAATTACAATTTATTAAATAAATACAAGTCTATATGCTAAGATTTTCAGAACGGAAGTTCTTACTACAATACTTGATCTTTATAAAAAGGAATGGAATATTTTCCTGCCATATTTCAAAATATAGGTTTACACTCACTCGAATTTAACATGGGGGAGATAGGAAATAAAATTAATAATTTCGATTTATTAAATAAATACAATTTTATATGCTAATACTTTTTAAAATGGAGGTTCTCACTACAATACTTGATCTTTATAAAAAGAAATGGAATATTTTCCTGCCATATTTCAAAATATAGGTTTACACTCACTTTACCTTACTACCACGACACTCTCTCAAAATTGAATGATAGTAAGTACAATCACTCAAAATTGAATGATAGTATGTACACTCACTCAAAATTGAATGATAGTAAGTACACTCATTCAAAATTGAATGATAGTAAGTACACTCATTCAAAATTGAATGATCGTAAGTACACTCACTCAAAATTGAATGATAGTCAATACATTTATTGTATATTGAGTGATAGTCAATTAATTTGTCTAACTATCACTCTTTTATGAATGTGTGTAAATCGAATCGTTAGACTTATAGTGATTGTAAACCTTTTAGAGGGATATCATGCATGAACCCCTTGGTCTGCCATAGGTTTCGAACCACTGGGTGTTGAATCATTGTTGAATGCAACCATGTTTTTAAGCATGAGAATATTCTTTCTGCAGAACAGTAGAACTACATGGATTTATTGAATTAGTTTACAAATAATAACATCTGCTTAAATTATAACATCTAACGTTTACACAAATTACTTAACAAATATTAACAACTGCTGTAGCAGAACTACATGGATTTACTTGAATTACTTTACAATTGATAACACGTCTTTGAGCAGCCATTTTCATTGTTACAGGGGTGTGATATATAAATGATAAAAAAATAGGGAAAATGTATACCAGGGGTGCAATATTATATTTTTTAAGGGGGCAGTGGTATATATATATAATTAAATGTACTCAAACAGTTAAGGACGAAAAAACGTTATCCTAAAAAAATCGGAAATCTGCTTACAATCGTAAAAATCTCAACCCTGTTGGAAGCTGGACATGTTTTTGCAATTCACCACCAGCACTTTAAATGTGTGTTAAGTTAAGCTTTCAAAGAAGAACTGTCTATAGTGTCACTGTAATTCTGTAATTGACATCAATATACCCAAGCTCCTCTTCAGTCTTCAGATGCTACTATTTAATTAAATATAGTAAAGTTAAAGGTTGTACAGCATAGCTCAGAATTGTGCAAAAACAGTTAATCCTAAAGGCAAAACAACAAGACTTAATGAGACAGCTATTTATTGTCATACTTATAGCCAATGAGAAAATAGTTCTTTCCAGTTATCTTCAAAAAAAATCAATGACTGTTGTTCTACTGGATTAGTAATCTTTATTTCTTACAAAACCCTTTAATTATAATATTACTTTCAAAACTTAACCCTCAACATCTGTATGTTATAACACCTCACTTTTTTCTGAACTCTAAATTAAAGTTTAAAAGTATACTAATTAATATGGTGTACCCATAGATACATACTTTCAATATACCAAATATAGAAGCTTACATTGGGGGATTTCAAGTTGAGTGTAAAAATTACTCAGGTGTTAACTCAACCCTGGCTCTTCAATTTTTACTCCAAACTTAAAATCAAGATGAAGTGTTGAGTTAACTCTACTAAAAACGACTTGAGTAACACCTGAGTAAATTCAACCCTAGCAGTAAAAAATTAATGTATTAGAATTATTAAAATAATTATATTGATGTATTATATATTCCATATTGTGTATCCAAAATGTCTAATATATAATACTATATTAGTTTTACTTTAAAATTTGCAAGTTAGGATTATATTTTTAAAATTAAAATTTCGATTACTCCTAACCCCTAGGGGTTAACTCTACCCTGATTTTAAATGTCAGGTGTTAAGTCTTTGTTTGAGTAAATTATAGAGATGAACTATGCCAAAAAATAAGTTCTCGCTATCTCTTAATTGGGGTGTTTCTGTGGCAGAGCCCGATATGGTTTCATTCTGTTTGATGGTCCTGTACTCTTTACCAAGATTCTTCAACATGTCTTTGAGCTTCTGCCCACTCCCTTGTTGTGGACCAATTGAAATACAAATGCCATCATAAAAATCATAAAAATCATCAATCTTGTTTCTTTTTTTTTGCTTTCAGATATTCTGATTGACTTGCACAAAGACATTTAAGTGCTTTTATCGATAGATAGGTTGTCCAGTGAAATCTCATTGGTTTTGGTGAAATCTCATAGCTTACATTGGTTGTTTTAGTAATGTTCCAAAAGGGGTCAAGGACAATGCATACTATTACAGTTGACTGATATGCTAACAAGATATGGTTGGTGCTTTTATTAAACACACAAGTATGAGTCAGTGACTATCTTACTTTGAAATATATTTTATATATTTTCTTGTTAATAAACTCAAGTTCCCCACCCTTGTAATATATCTTGTTTTTGTTTTAAACAACAGTTTTAAAAAATCATATAAGATTTAAATGACTGTTCTATTAATTTTCTTTTAAAAATAAATTCAGGGTTTGAACAGGATTCTAATAAAAAATAAGACTTTTAAATTTTTTTTAATATCATGAAAAAATTATTTTTATTATATAAAAAAATACATATAGGTAAAAATATATTTATTATAAAAACATTATTTATAAAGAAGAAGAATTAAAAGACTTTAAAAGATCAACTAAAAATTTAGAGACTTCAAAACTTTAAAGGATGTGCACAAACCCTGTAAATTTAATACCTCTCATATTATTAAATAAAAAGTCAAAATAAGTATAAATTATCACACTCAGAATTTTCATTAACCCTTTACATTTGATGATGTATATATACATATGTCTCCAACTAGTGTGCAGGGATGTATATACATGTCATGAAATACACATAAGTATTGCATTATGAAAAAAATGCAGTACTATAATGGTTTTTCATACAAATCATTGCACTTATTATCTGGCAATTATGTCTTAACAAAATCATGAATATTATGATAGGTGTGTGTATCAGCCAATCAGGAACTAGCTATTTTAATACAAATATAGATATTATAAAAATATCAATTTATTTGAATATATTTTGAATTTCCAATTTCTGAACATTATATAGGTTAACAAACTCTGTTTTACCATACTCTGTTATTTACTTTTCAATTGACAATACTATTATAAGCACTATGGCAATGAAAAGATTGTCCAAACCAGTTCACCGATATGGTATTGATGATGAATCCAACAATGACTCTCACAATGACGATTCTGCAGATGACAGTGACAATGATGTAAGAAATATATCAGATAATGGTTTCATAAAGTATAAACTAGAGAAGGATGAGAAGATTACCTTTAGCAAATTTTCAAAGAAAGCTATTTTAAGACATAAGACTGACTGGTGTACCTTCTGAACCCAAAGAAATCTGGCGGCCCCAACTAACCACTTCCTGGAAAACATTCCACCAACTCAGCACAAATAAAGGCTGCAGAAACGTTGTTGAGTGTGAAATTGAGATAGAAGATGCAAGGAAACTAGATTGCAGTGTGCAGCGTGTCCAGATAAACCTGGCCTGCATGTTCTTTGCATGAATCGATACCATACCACTTGAATTGATCCATCTCCATTCAAAAAAATTTACATATTAACTTTTCCAATTACTATAAATTACAAATATTATTCATATATTTAAAAGTTATATTAATTGATTTTGTATACTAATATATATTTAACTGACTCTATAAATACTGCACAACATTTTTCATAAATAAAATTTTGGATCAAATTTTTTTTTTAAATTATGTGCTCCTGAAGTGGTAATATTAATATAGATAGGCAAATGGAAAGGGTTAAAATTTATTTAATTTAAATGTGTTATCAATGATTACAATTACTTATTTTAATGTTGTTAGTTTATGTTATCTCAGTGTTACTATTTCTATATTTAATTATTATACATGAAAATATTTTGTATACATAAAAGTCATTAAAATAAATGAAAAAATAACAATACATATTTTTGTTTGTGTAATTGGAAAAAAAATATTTCTTAAAGATGAAATAGTACCTGTATAAATCTCACCCTTTCACTGGAACAAGTACCCCATAATATTGAATTTTGAGAAGTTTTCTCCTGCAGCCATAGAACCCTGATATAGGACCCACCCCTGTTTACATAAACCCAGATCTGCCTTTTTCAAATTTAAACAAATTCATATTCCAATATTGTTGAATATATAGAGCATACACTCAACTTTCTTAAGATTAAAACACTGGATTAAATAAGGAGTGAGTAATGACAAAATATATTGGTAATTAAAACGGGCCCCTATAAGTTGTGCCCTTCCCACATAGTTAAATTAAAATCCTTTGGCCTGAAAATAAGAATTTTGATTTATTTGAAATAAATATCTCTATTACAATATGGATAGATGTGTCATTAAAATAGTGCCTTAAAAATAAAATTATAGATGAGAAAATACCTAGCTAATAAATAAATGTATTAATGTAGTGTCTCTAAAATTATTTTAGTCAATCAAAAAAGCATGTAATGTCATAGAATATTGCAAATAGATTATAAATACATAGACTATAATGTATTGAAATCATTTATGAATAATACAGGAAAACAAATAAAAAATAAAATAATGCGTTTAAAATGAAACCAAATAAAATAAATTTTTCATAATTATCTAATATATAAATATACAAATATTAGGAAAAAATTGTGGTCGTAAATGTATTTTTTCTATTAAATTTGTTATAAAATAATTCTCTAATTTTTGTTTTTCGTTTAAAATATAACTGAAACTAACAAATATTATAACCTATTTCAGTCAAACAATTGAGATTTTAAATAAATTTGATTATAATATAATTATTCCTATTTTTATGTAGGTCGGAGATAGACTCACCCTAATTTAAGAATGCAAGTTTATAAAATTGTAGTTGATGTATAATATTTTTGAAATAGTCTGAACTTAATTAACACATTTATCAATCAATAAATTATTCTAAATGTGGTTTAAATTGCAAAATATCTCTTAAAAGCTTCTCATCGAATATTTTAAACTATAAGTTTCTATTAAAGTTAATGTTAAAAATGAAGTATAATTAAAAAATTATTATTTAGTTGAAAATGTAAGAATTTTTTTTTAGTTACACACTATACTATGGCGGACCATCGAGACCATCTGTGTATATGTTTAAAATACAGTGGATATAAGTATATTTTTTGCAACATATCTAGGCATATCCACACATATATCCATTATACATATCCATATCCATACTGCATATCCACATATATCCATACTGCATAGCCACATATATCCATACTGCATGTCCATACATATCCATACATATCCCCATTTGGATATGTGGATATATATATGGATATGTATGGATATGTGTAAATATGTATGGATATGTAGCAAAAAATATACATATACACAGATGGTCTCGATGGT
This sequence comes from Vannuccia rotundouncinata, assembly GCA_034780395.1. NCBI lineage: Eukaryota > Metazoa > Platyhelminthes > Proseriata > Coelogynoporidae > Vannuccia > Vannuccia rotundouncinata. The sequence continues at coordinate 777 of JAUZNC010054756.1, read as the reverse complement.
CCGCCTTGATGGTAATTTGCGTCTACATAGAAATATTTTAATTGTGCGGTATAGATTTATTATTATTAGTATTTTATTATATTATATAGGATTGTTCTAAAATGACGTCACACTTAAGAAGGGAGGGAAAGAGGGTTCGTGAAAAATGTGACAAACGTGACGTGGGAGGGGAGGGGTAGGTAGTACAAAATATGACGCCACATTTTCTTTATTTTTGTGCATGTTTTTAAGTGCAATAAGAATTTATATACTATAATGCAAAATAATTATTTCCTAAATTTTATTATTTATATGTAGTACGTAATTGCCATATAACAGTATAAAAATGTATATTGAAACAAGTTATACAGATTTGTAGGAATATAATATATATTAGCTTGTATATAATTGTTTACCTATATAATTATACGTATAATTAACTGTTCTTGTTTTGAAATTACTTGAAATTTAAAATATTGTTTTTAAACTCACTAAAATAAGAATATTCTGCTTTTTAATTATTTAAAAAATACAATTTTAGAGTGACTTTTTGTTTTCATTTAAAAAATCAGAAATATAAATTTGTTTTCCAATTATGGGAGTGATCGTACATAAAAAAAGACTAGGCCTGCCGAAAAGTATGAATAGAATTATTAGATATTTCCACGCCATACTTACGCTGCCTCAACCTTCTGGCAATTGGTTACAGCTGCCTAAAATAAGGCCCGAATTTTAAAACCTTCCTCGAGTTGAGGTCGACCTCATCCTCCAAAGTTCCTCAGTGGAGGAGCTCCTCAA
>JAUZNC010054745.1:0-14602 GCA_034780395.1 Vannuccia rotundouncinata | reverse complement strand
AGATCACCTGTTAACATGGGTATCATTTCTGACTGCAGCATGTGCAAATAAGCAGCACCAGTTACGCCCCCATCAAACAAAAAATAAACAATAATTCGACGGCCATAAATACCTGCCCATACCATTACTTATTTAGTAGCTCCTTGCTCTTTATTTTGCTCTATCCAATTCGGATTTTCTGCTGACCAATAACGTAAATTGTGACGGTTTACTTCTCCATTTATGTAGAACAGAGCTTCATCCGAAAACAAAATGGATAAAGGGAAATTATTATCATGCAAATATTGTTCATGTGCCCAGTTATAAAATTCATCCCGTCTGTCAGGATCGTCTTCAGATAATTTTTGTACTAATTGAACTTTATATGGATGCCATTTACTGGTTTTAAGAACTCGATGAATACTGGATTTCGAAATGCCAATTTCTAAAGATGTTCGCCTTAATAATTTCTTAGGGCTTGCTGCAAATTTTGCAAGAACAAGCGTACTGGTGGCTTCATCAAAGACACTCTTGGGTCTACCACATTTAACATTGTCCACCACACTGCCACATTCTTTAAATTTTTTCAAAAAATCACCCACAGCTTTAAATGACACTGTACAATCTGGATGGGAGTCGTTAAATGCTTGTGCAAATCCACGGTAATTAATTCCTTCTCGACCACAGAGTAAAATAATGTAAATCCTCTCTTGCATCGTTAAATGTGCCATTCTGAAAACTGAATGGCCATGCATAAATGGTTTCTTTTATATATGATAAAATCCTTGAATATTCCAAATTCTAAAAATAGCTTTTAATTACTTATAAACTACTATTTTGCTTAGAAGTATCATATTTTTAAAAATGCCTATGTGTAGCTACTTTTGGGACACCCTATATATATATATAACATATATAGAATTTAAGATTAAAATATATTGGTAATTACATTTTATTTACATCAGATAATTTATTATTAATAAATAATTCAATAAATTACTTCAACCAAATTTTATTTTATAACACGGGATTCATCCCTACTGTCCACATATTTGATTACAACATCACAGCAACCAGCTATGAATGATACAATGAGTCTGAGTCAACACCAACATTTCCCTCAAAAGCAAGACCGCATTAGCATCATGGTCCGCGAGATCAAACAGCTCACCCAAGCCGGCAGTCGTGACCTGGAGCAAGGCCGAACCACCAATGCTCTCTCCTCACTCCGGTCGGCTGCCAAACTCGCGTCCCGCCTCGGTGATCCTTTTTATCTGCGGGCTACAGCTTTCAATTTAGGCGCGGCTTATGTTGCTGCAGGGAGAGCTTCTGAGGGCTTGGAACAGTTGGAAATAGCACTACCTCCTGGTGGGAGGAGAGATGGAGACTCCAATGGAGACATCTTCTACAACTTTGCAATCGCACATGAACAACTGCAGAATAAAGATCAGATGTTACAGTAAGTAGAATGAACATTTAGGATCATAATTTTATCACATCTATAGCGTCTCTATAATATACTAAACTAGCCTGCATTCAATTTCATTTTAGCTATTTTTAAATTATATCTAGATATGTCAGTTAAACAAATTGTAACCATACAAAGCGGAATGCAGTATACTTTTTATTTATATGTCTTAAATTTATTAATGTAGACTTTGATAATAGTTGTTAAGGAAGCGTATTTGTTCTAAGTACTTTACTTAGATGTGAATTCAATAGTCTGTTCAAAAATATAGACAGATGACAGTTTTAATATTGATTTACTGATATAATATTTTATACTGATTTACCCAAGAAAGTTATTTTTATTTTACCGTATTCTTCAGCTACCTAAAATGGGCCCACAAAGAGTACCAATTGGAACTGGACAATAGTTCCATGCTGATAGAGAGCGGGCAGAAATTGGCCGATTACTATGAGGGGTCTGGCGAACATCAATTAGCTGCCGAATATTTGAAGTTATTGGTCGCCGCGTTGGCCAAATTGGAATTATTATCGGAGCACTGCTGGGCTGTCATTCGATTGGCACGCTGTCAGTTACGTCTAGATCATCGCGAGGAGGCCTTAGAGTCGTTGAAAACGGTCGTCAAAGAGTTGCAAAGTGTGTCGGATTCGGTAGTGAGAGGTGCGACCACTGTTGTGTCCGTGATCAATGTGAAAATGAATATTTGTTAGATTAAAATCTAATTTATTTTGTTACAGGACAATTAAATAACGAGCTGGGTCTTGTTTGGATGCAGTGCAGTCAATACACGGATGCGCTTGAGGCTTTTCGGTTGGCTATCAAGGAGGATCCAGAAGACGCCTTCTATCTTCAGAATTTGGGGGCGGCAACCAGCGCTTTGAGGCAGTTTGAAGAGTCGGTCAATCATACTAGGAAGGCCACTAAACTTCATGGTGGGTATCTGTTGTGTAATCTCTCGGTTTTGTCATGGTTACCATTAGATTATTAAAAGACACATTTACAGTTACAGATTTTAACTAAATTAAAACAATTCGGTACGTTATCTAAATTATTTCTAAACCTTGAGTATATACTAGGTTGTTATACCAATTTTGTACATATAAGCACTTTTTTATTCAACGTTTTCCGACTTGATTATTCAGCTTAACAAGTTATACATAATTTATTTTACATTTAACTCTATTTCTACTATAACAATAGTATCTATAATATATAATCATACAAAAAGCCGTACTGGTGTACGTTCCCTAAAGGCACTGCAAAGACATCCCTTTTGTGTCAAAATGCAATTTCAATGTTTATTGCAATACGATGTAGATCATAGTTGTGTATAAAATATTCATTTACTACTTTAAGTCTTTATTGTACAGTATATTTTATAAATCAACAATTATTGCTAAATGTCAGAATAGCTAATTTTTGTGAAAAATTCGAGCATTCTCTTCATATTAATTTAATAACGACAGACTTTATTCAATTGCTTAATTCGAAGAATTATAATCGTTAATTGTTTTTAATGAAGTTTATAGAATAGATCGCTAGGTCAATTCTTTGTTTTGTAAATATTTGTGACGAGTTAATAGAACGCGAATAGCACCGTAAAAAAAGTTTGCTGTAAACTTCGTCTTCCCTTCAGAGCACAGTAACAACAAGGCAGCCGAGTGCCAGTGTCAGATCAACCTCGCATTCGCTCTCTCCCAGGTGGGGGACACCACCGCTGCCCATGACGCCTATGAGCGAGGGCTTCACCTCTCACGATCCACCAGCAACCGGCGTCTCGAAGCACACTGTCTTGAGGCGGTGGCAGATCTTGCTTACTCCCAGGGTCGTGTGGAGGCCGCCGTCGAGGGCTATAAAGTGGCTCTTGCACGAACTGAGGACAATGGGGGCCCTGAAGTCGTCAAGCACCGAGATAACGTGGTCAACAAAATGGCGCTTGCTATGGAGCGTTTAACTCAAATGGCCCAAGCCGTGTAAGTGGTTTGTCTTCAGTTGAGCCGGTTGGGTGCATTGACTTCAAGTGAAAGATTCAAACAGAATATACAATTTTAGGATTCGCTAATGATCATCATTATTTATTATTTACTGTCAAAAATACTTCAATTTTACCAATAATCAAAATAAATAGTCAAATAATATATAATCTTATCTCTGCACAATTTCTTTTAGAAAACGATTAGAAGACGAAAATTATACTTTGAATACTCAAAGGGTGAGTCAAATTCTGTATTAATGAGATGTTTCTATTCTAAAATAAACATTTATACTCTATACTACTAATAGTAATAGAATAATTGTAACTCAATTTATATTCAAAGTAAAGAGTGCTTTGAAAAATTGTTTTATAAACTATTCTACCATAAAAAATGAAATACTGTTCATTGTTCAAAATTTAAATCATTTTTTAAAATCTGTTATTAAAATTAAATGTTATAGACTGAGGATTCTCTGCTTAACGATGAAGAAACAATGAAATCCGATCATAAGACTGCTAGTTACTCAGATGAAGAATCTGAGAGGTCAGACACATTTCCTAGGTAAGACAAGCTGCCTTCAATGTATGATGTGCACAATGTCCTCCCCCCTCCGCCAAATATAGAAAACTTTATTTTATCAGACATTTTCAAATGTTTATATTTGCGGCATCTCTCCCAGCAATTCGTTTATGATTGCCACATAGATAATCGATTTTTCAAATTTCGTCTTAAACGTTTTCACTCTTAGACAACGTTGTAAGATAGCAATATTTCAAAAGTGAATTTCTATTTTTTGATTATTTATAATTAGTTAAGTTCCCTTTAGAAAACGGGACTGAAAAAGTTATTACAATGAAATAAGACGACCCATTATGCTCTGTGGATAATGTTTATAAATCGCTTTTATTAGAAAATGTTCAAGTTAAATGTCAAGCTATCAATTATTACAACTTTTACTCAGCCGTAAAAACTATCCCTTTTCCGTGACCACTGGTTGATTACGATACATTTTATTTGAAGACCTAAACACACCACTGACACGAAACGAGCGGTGACATACCATCGTGACATGCAGTATTCACCTGTAGCTCATGGTCTGGATGCAAAAGAATTTGCTGCCGTGGACACCTTCAATAGTGAGAATGCCTCATCTTTCGGTCGAGTATATGAGCCAATCACAGCTGCAGAACGATCGAAATTCTCACATCAAAAAGGCAGAGTAGCTTTAAAACTTACACGTCAAAAAGAATCAATAGCAGAAATCGATGATGAAGGTTGTTCAGGGTAACCAATCGTATATTTGACAAGTCAGCTTCGTTTACTTATAATAGATGTATGCGCGGCACGCAATAGTTGGCTCAAATTATTTATTATCTCTATATTCGCTTTGCCTTTCTTTTAATCTGAATTTGCAAATGGCTTCTGTCAGTATTTTAATTATTACATAATTGCTGTTTTGACAATTGTGTAATTCTTGTGCCCACAATTGTTTTTTTAGATTTTTTCATGTTGTAATTTTGATTTTTCATCTTGAAAGTTGGTTTTCAAGAAGCCTATAGTGCTATCAATAAAACATGTTTGAGTTTTCCTCAAATAAACAATCAACATGTGGTCAAAATTATTATAAACTTATTCAATTTCACTTTAAGCAAAACGCCATGAATTCTCCACAATTTAGTTTTTTAAAAAGTGTTCTTCTATTTCCTATAGTCTTGATATTATAATGAGTAGCTTATTTTCCTTATTTAAAATATATAAATAGATATCTTATATTATATTATTTAATACAATAATTTCATTAAATAATATTTTTTTAGCTTGAATAATATTCTTACTTATTGTAACCTCTGCCGAATTACTGACAGAATAATTCAGTTCTTTCTAGTTAAAAATAATTATTTCTGAATGTAATATCTGACTCGAAATTCATATTTGATGATTTTGGCTTCTGTATTTTTTATTCAGTGTATTTATAACTTTCAATTGAGATATAAATATTAAAATTATCGTTTTAAAAAGTTATAATAATTTAGAAATCAATTTGTAATCTAGAAATCATTCTTATTATTTGTTTAACAAAAAAAATCTACCTTCAGAGTGGAGAATGTTCGACGACCGGTTCTACACGAACAATTCTCTTCCTCCAACCTCCAGAAGGAGCCCGGTCTCCTACGAGCTTCAACTGATCCGAACTTGAGGATGATGAGTGTTCAAGATAGACCTCGGGGGTAGGAGGGTCTCTCAAACATTAATTTAGTTTTGCATCTTAACTAAATACATTGTATATTGATCAAAATTGCACAACATCAAACGAGTAAAATTTCTTTTCTCACAATTAATGTTTTTGATTGACAAATAGAATAAACACCAACAATATTTAATCAATCAATCGTGCTCTCCTTAAATATAGCTAGCTATCTCGTTTATAAACCTTTTTCAAGTTCACCTTATCTCAAAATAATTGATTATATGAATAATAATTGTAGATTAGTGTTATTAATAATGATTACAATATATCAAATTCTAAACCTATTTTTTAGGAATAAATAAGAAATTTTTATTATTAACTATATGTTATATTTACGAACTACTTTTAGTAATATATAAATTATATTTCTGTAAAATGTAATTTTCTTTCCTTTCGATTCAGATTGTTTTGATTGCTAAATTTCCAATATATTTTGACCAACTGTTTGACCCGATTCTTGATTTTCTAGAGTTGGTTTTCAAGACACGGCAGTCATTATTTCCGACAAAGATCCTTCCGGTGTAGATCTCTACGCAGCAGTTAAACCCAAACACAGGTGACCAACCTTTAGGCCGAGTCTATCATGAACGATTCACACAATTCTTAAATATAGATATCTTTATATCAATGAATTCTATTAATTGTAGATAGGAAACATTTACATTGAAAATCTGTTCTATTTATTCTGTATATTCTCATTCTATTCCACAAGACGTAAACAGGACGATTTTGAATCTTCGGAACTGAGTAAAGCCCGTTATCGACTTATGAGGTTGCAGGATAAAGGGTAAGAGCAAATAGTCGATTAGAGATATAACGATCTTCATTCTTTATAGCTGTTGAATTGTTCATTTTCTACAAAATCTTTATTTCAGTGCTGATAACCAGGTTAATTCCGATTCTGACAGAGATCCTGAAGATACCAGCGATGAGGATACCACCCAATTGAAGAAGCAATATATGTAAGTGAGTTTAGTAAAATTGTTCTGTGGAAAACTTAAGCAAATAGATTCTAAGTTAGATGTTTTAATTAACAGTGTCAGTGATTACATATTAAAATCTATGAATAAAGATTTCCAACTTTTTCAGCTTGTATGCAGCGATATCTATTTTTATTAATGTAATTACAATAAGTAGCTACAATGGATGGACAGATGTTATTAAATGTAAAATAATTAAGCATTAATTAACTAATAACTATTATCTAAAAAAAGATTTCCATAACTTCAGTCTTCCTTCTTCTTTATATTATACTCTTCTCTTGCTGGTGTAAGTATATATTGGATCTTTCTCTGTGTGTTCTTCAGACGTGTGTTGTCAGATCCATCGACTCCAGAGATTCCCCAGGAAAGTCTGGAACTAGTTAAGACAGAACAGAATTTGCAGAACCTTGTTGACAGATTCCAACAGGTATCTAAAACTTGTGGTGTTTTTTCGTGTTTATTTTCGTGTGTGTTTTGTGCATATATCAATAAATGTCCATTAAATTTTTAGACATTCTAAAAGGATTGAAACATTACAATCTTCTTTGTTTAAAATGCTTGATACGTTATGGCTCAACATTTAAAATTATAATTAAGTTAATTGGAGTTGTATTCAAATAAAAATTAATCACATTTTCAATAAGAAATATTTCTTCTTTTATTCAAGAAGAAATTTGTTCATTTCAATGAAGATGTGGTAAGTCGAGAGTCCAAAATATGCCCCTTTTGAATGTTACCATGAATGTTTAGTTAATTTGTTCCAACCTATAATAATTAATATAGTACTTCTATATTAATAGTACCTCTGTATAAATAGTACTTCTATACCCTTATTCCACACCCTTATACACCCTTATTCCATACCATTATATGCCATTATTTTATATCACTATATATCCCTTTTTAAACACTGGCATATATTTCCTCTAGCTATACAATATATTTCTATCTACGACCTGTATCAAATGCATTATAGTCAACATGAATATCCAATACCTCAATATTTTGTGGTTTTATTCAATTATATTATATTTTTACGTTACCTTATATAATTGTAGTTATGAACTTAATGTACTAATACATTTTATAAATAATTTTATATTTAGGAGAATTGCATGTGCTTATAGTACATTTAAATCTTAAATATTGTAATCGCCTTGCCACCACCTCAATATCACGACTTACTAAAATAAATTTTGTTTTATCGAGATTGAAAATAGATAAATATTGAATTTTCAAAATTGGCAATATGAAAATTCATTTGAATTGCATAAAACAATTTTGATGGAAATTTTTCCTAGAAAGAGTTGGTAAAATCTAGATTTGTACATTTGTTTGTATTTTAATATTTCAGAGACACACAGAACCAACTAGTGAATCTCTGGATCATACTCAGTAAGTATAAAATATAAGCATAAAATCTTTATTCTATTCTCTATCAAATGACACAGTATTCAAATATTCTTTATTTATTATCTGATAGTTCGAAGTAAGCTTCACATTTAAAATTATTTAATTATTTAAAAATAATAAACAAGATTTTTCGTTTTCGTGATAAAAAAAATCTACTCCTTAATTAGATAATTTTATTAATTCATTCAAAAAGGGCGAACAATATATGCCAGTATGGAGTGAAAAAACATTACAAAATAACAACATCCCACAAAAGTTGTGTTTTTGTGATAAAATTCGGTTTTATGCGAATAACCGTTCTCTTCTATAGCTCGGCATTCCTATGTGATGCAAATAACATGTTCCAATTGTTTGTTTTTGGGGGCTCACCGCACTAAATTGGTTATTGACTTAGGGTTAGGCTTAAACGTTGAGTGCCAGACAGCTTTGTGTGAGCCATTCAGCCCTCTGCTGAGGCTCGAAGACCAGAATGGAATTAAGTTCTTTACAAGGCATATAAAGACTCCTTCAGAAATCGTAGTCATAGTAACCATGGGTGTTGTTCTCCGTTTGCGCTTATTTGATGCATTGGCAGACACGTTGATTCCAGGAATTGGTGATATCATCGATTCAATTAGAGTGATGTATTGTTAACGAGTTAAAATGACTTCAATGTTGATTAAAATATTGCATTTAAAAAATATTTACTCATACATTGAGCTTGGATTATTACATAATTTTATTCTTTGTATAGAATTAGTAATAATATGATATTTCATAATCTAAATCTTTAATATATATATATATATCCTATTTAATTATCGTAAGTTTCATCAAGTTCTGTGATTTTAGGGCTCCTCCAACAATTCCCAGCTTTCCTTCTGATCTGACACTGCGGTCAACACAACAAGTTCAGAGAGACTCTGGTAATTATTTCTATAAAACAATTTTTTTAATAATTAAGTTGTCATTTATTAAATATAAGATGTATAGGTACATTTGTGTCAACACTAGCAAAAATTAAATTAAGAGCGTCAAAGTTTATTATTAGATTTATATTATTATTTATAAATGTATTTAATTGGATGCTTTTTTGTGATGTCTTTTGTTAGGCTAACATTTTTTGACACAACAATGCGGACTATTTTTATGACTTTAAATTATTAATTATTTATAACAATTTTTTTTACTAAATAGTTTAAAAGTTTTTCTTTTATTAAAATCGTTGACGACATAACAACAGTACAATGTACAGTTTACATTTATTGTGTAACTTTAATTGACAGTATTCATTGTTTAATTGTATTTATAATTATAAATATTATCTAATATATATTTAGGATGGAACTGTATTATTTGTTCGGAGTACTGATATTGCTTCATAATTTGTGTTTTTGTAGAGAGAAAAGCTGTTTTATCGAGAACATATGATGCTATTCCACCTGCTACTGGTTAGTTCAAATAATTCTATAAATTGAAATTGAGAAGGGGAAACTTCCTTTTAAAAACTTTCTACATTGTAGTATAAACACTCCAATTATAATAAATGATGCATTATTCAAATGTGAGAAATTAATTATTGCGAAAGTTTTTTAACGAAAAAATCTCTAAATTCAATTTACAAACTCGAAGTTTATTTATTTATCGGAATCTCGATTACAAAGTTTTAAAGAGGGGCACATGTAACCTCCCAAAATTAAATTTTGCATATTAATTGTCGCGTTCAGTTGGAAATAAATTATAAATATACGGAAGTTTCCTTCCTCCCTTATGACAAGATGGTATCTCGAGAATGTACGTCCCGCCAGGGACTCCTCCAAACCTACCACCAAGAAAACAAGAGCAACCAGTCCTTTCACGAGCCGAAAGGTGGGTCATACAATATCTCTTCATACAACGATGCTTGTAATTTGTTATTAATTTTATGTACTACATGATCCATTTCCAGTTCAAATATAAAAATATGATGCATAGAATTTGAATATTTGAAGAAAAAAATAATAATCTTTGATTTTCAGTATTTTTTCTCATTCAATCAAAATTTATTTTCAGCATATACCATTTTAATATCTCGCATAAAGCATAAAATGGAAGCATACAGTCAACATTGAAAAAACAGGAATGGTCGAAATTATGCAAATATTTGTGTAATATCTGCCTTTATTTAAACAGTCTCCTCTATCTCTGGACTATAATATATATGTACCTTTAGCAAGTAACTTTCTCAGTCTACAACAAAAACAGGAAAAGAAAATTAGTTTTCCTGCGCGTTATCCGTCATTTTTAATTGAAAACCCTCTTTGCTGGAGAAATTTAATGAAACCATTTTGTCCAAAAGATTGGACATCCATACAGATTTCATAACTTTATAGTTTACTGTATAGTACGTAGAGATGTTTTGTTCATAAATTCAATACGCCACTTACAATTGTACTCAATGGGGTATTATCTGTATATTTCTGTTCTATTTTTTTGTTTAGACAGTCCCAGCATCAAAGGTAATGCTCACATGTTACTCCTTCTACCTTCCATCAAGCATCGTACAGACATTTGATTTCAACATTTTAAATTAGGAGAAAGGTTTATTATATTATTTTTAATTAAACATATTAAAAGCTAGAGTTAAACATTCTTTTGTCTGTACGATTTTTTCAAGGTTTCATATAATCAACTTTCATTTAAAATGTCATTGTCTATATTTATGATTTATGCAATATACCCGTCTTGTTTAAGCTATGCCGGCATATTTATATACCTATTTTAATTGCTTAAATTAATTAACTTATTATTCACAAAATTATTTGTGATGTGTAGAAAAAACTAAAATAAATTATCTACTAAAATTTTGTTGAAATGATGTCTCTAATTTATTGTGCTGCATCTAATTTAACTCATATTCTGCATGTCACCAATTTATGTTGAATTCAGCCTAATGATTATACAGTTTAATTACGATCATACTTTGAAAAGTTATTAGAAACTGTTATATTCCAGGCAACCAAATATACAATGTCATAGTTTGCGATTAAATAAAGATATCACAGAAATTGCGGGAGTCATTCTTTATTCATGAATAGCGATCATGGATATTTGATATTCGCAGTTTACATAATGGCAGAATGCAATGATATGCATACAGATTTCGCTCAGTAGTATAAGTTCAGTTTATAGAATATGAAATCTGTGTTTAAACAAAATATATAATTTTCTTGTTTTACTTTTAAATTATGATTTAATAAATCACGTTTATCAATTGTCACATTTCTATAGGATAAATAATATATTTTCCTATTTATAAGAAATCAAAATGAAAATGTATCGGCAGTTTATGTCGTTGTATATATTCTTTTGCATTTTATATGAAATAAATTCCTAGTAAATTATAAAAATGAAGAAATTATTTCCTTACTACATTTCTTTAACAGTTGGTATATAAATTATATCCCCTAATATTTATCTACTCACTATATTTCTTTAACAGCGTATTAAAACCGGTCAATTGAAACTCGGACCGCCTTTTATATCATACATCATAATTTATTTATAATCTTGGCAAAATATCCGAGATTCAATTCATCGGTTTACGAGTTATTTCTTATCGCATGTCTAATTGTCTAATATTGTCTAATCTTAAAAGGTTACTAACGTTTGGAAACATTAATCAAAATTGTCCTATTAAAGTTTTTCACAGTCAATACAAATTGTTAAACAATGTTTCATTAAAAGGATAGAATTATATTTTATATATTATTTGAAATTTACCATGATGACTTTTCAGAATTTTATCCACTGTGTAAATTATATCCTAAAGGATTAGAATTGGTCGCCTATTGATCGAATTATATTTCAGAGAAAGCGAATTATTCAAAGAATATCTCGCCCAACAAGGTCACCATGCTTTGAGGAGTCAGGATGAATCAGACAACGACATACAAGACGCAAATAAAGCCTCAAAATCTTGCAACATCTTATAATACATATTTTAAAAACTTTTTCTTACAGTAAACTCTACTCAAAGTTGTGTATCTTATTCTATGTTAAACCCACTTTTTAATTACAGTGGACCTGAATTTGACTTTGTTTATAATATATATATATATATATAGCCCACATTATAGGCTATATAGCTTACGTATTTCAAAATATTTCAGGAGAAAAATAGAATTTCCTGCCTATGGAACAAAAATTGTGGACGTTATTTAAATTTATCCTTGAATTAAATTTTTAAATACATTTTTCCAAATAAATTCATATTAATAAAAGTTGATTATTTTTACTTTGTAGTTTTTTTTATTATTTTACAATAAAATCGGAAACACTTATATTAAAATATTGGAAGTAAATGTGTACTAGATTATTGGAATACCTAAATATACTTTTATATTCGATGAATTTATATACTAAGAGGTAGAAAGTTTTTATGTTATTAAATTTATATGAACAAACAACTCCTTATTTATCTAATTGTCCAGTAAACAAAAATCACTACTAAATATAATTAAATAACATTTATTCACAAAAAATATATTAAATTATTTATACATATTATAACATACAAAAAAAGATTAACCTGTTACACACACATTAGATTGGAGTATAGTATATGTATTGATTTTCAACAGTTATCGAGATTAATTATATGTAGGTTTAACAGTCAACAAGTTTGTTTGCATAGCAAAAATCTCTGGTATTTTCGAGGATTTTATTTGACATTTAAATAATTTATCTAAATAATTATCAATTATTTAAAAGTGTTTTCATTAAATATTTTTGGTCAAAATAATCAATATTTGAAAAAATGTATAGTTTGAACAGTGGGGAAGATCAAAAAATCATAATTTTTCTGTTCAAATTTAGATAATATAATAAAACTCTGGCTAAGTTGATTTCTACAAACTAAATATTAATTTAGTTATTTGGTATTTTCACACGAATGACTTAAGTTTATTTGTATTATAGTTTCTTAAATCTCCGAAAAAAATTAATTATTGTATTTAATTGCCTCCTGGAAAATGCTACATGTGAAACTGAATAAATATTATCAATTTTCTACATGTGTAAATGTTGCACTATTTTTATAATTATTTTTAAAATCTAATAAATTCTTAATAAGTCATACTATATTTCATAAAATATTGAATATAGTGTTCTGCCTCAATATTTCTGAGTAAGTAAACATCGGATATTTTTGCAAAATCTTTAAAAAGTGGACCAAAAAAGCAAACTTTTCTGATGACTGCGAAGGTTTAGTTGCCAATGACAACAAGAATAAACATTCGCAAAATTGACGCAAAAAGCGCTATGTATTACTCGACCCGCATATAATTTCCAATCAGTTGGAAAAAGTTTTGAGATAACCATTTGCTTAAAATCCAAATTTGAAGTATTTGATCCTAGCCAATTTAACATTGATTAACATTTGATATATTTTTAATACAATTTCAAACTCTATTATCATGCAATTTATCAGCCTGTATGTTGTCATACTCTACAGTTTGGCGCGTTTCGGTAAGTTCTGATTTATGATTGGATTCCAAAAAAATTTAATTATGATTAGAATTCATTTAAACTCTTGTGGTCTAATATATTTACTTTTATCGAAATATGTTAAATTAATATTTTTAATAAAATTTTATTTTACAATACTAGAAATAAAGAAACGAACTTAAATTCATTTGATAAACATCAAACTTTAATTTATAATAAATTCATTACTATAGTGCATTCTATACATTTGTTTTTTCAATAAAAACATTTATTTTTATTGCTGTTTTAAAAAAATGTCTACATAATCACGTTAAACATAAATTTTACAATAATGCATTTTAGAAACAAGCAGATGATTTGACGGGCGTGACCAAAATACTTTTGTTTAATTTTATTTTGTATCATTAATGTGATAATACATATTAAGTTTATAGTTACAAAGTCCTTAGCTATAAAAAGTCTGTCAAATGTATTGTCAGATTAGTTAGACAGTTTATATTTATTTTAAATATTGATTGAATTCGTAAATAGGTAAATAAAATAAAAGTCATTGGTTATATAGGCCCCTTCGTATAAAAGAATGTGGAAAATTGAAATGTTTTAATTAGAATAAAATTTATATCTTAAAATATTAATTAATTTTAAAAACAAAATCTCCTAAATATATCTATACCACTATATCTATAACACTCTTCCAATAAAGGACTAATTTCAGAATTATAATTATTTATTAACTAATATTCATTTGTTACAGAAGCTGTTAACTCTACTGAAGGTAAGATAACTATTATTGTGAAATGTTATAATTAAAAATAACATAATTTATTAACTAAATAACATTCATTTGTTATAGCTACCAAACCTACTGAAGGTAAGATAACTATTATTGTGAAATGTTATAATTAAAAATATAGCTATACGTAATTTATTAACTAAATAACATTCATTTGTTGTAGCTACCAAACCTACTGAAAGTAAGATAGGTAACTATAATTATTGTGTAATGTTATAATTAAAAGTATACATAATTTATTAACTAAATAATTTTCATTTGTTATAGCTACCAAAC
>JAUZNC010054734.1:0-12158 GCA_034780395.1 Vannuccia rotundouncinata | reverse complement strand
GCCGCCTGTCGTTTCTGGGAGTTGTAGGAGCATATAGCTCGAAGAAAGCCGACCGATTCGGATCAACTTCATACCCTGTACAAGGTAGAACTGAAGAAGGTGGCCGTGAACCAGGCATTTCAAAAAAGTCCCATAGATTTTATCCAGTGGTTTAATTTTAACATCCCTTTCAATAATTTTCTATACAAATGTATACAAATATACGAAACTATTTAAAAATATCTGTAAAAATTAAATTATATTGAACTGAAGATTCCTTGGATCGCAATCTTAGATATTATATTTTTTATTATTTCAGAATTTGTATTTACTTGATATTCATGCGCAAACTTACCCAAACATCTGCCTTTGGAAGTTTTGTTGACATTTTGGCAGCCTTCTTTTTGTTCCATTTCATTCAGCAGTTTCGTTTGATGTCTTGTAAACAAATAGTTTAAATTTATAACCATATTGCAGCAAAAATTATATCTAAAATATTTAAAGCAAAGAAAAGATAGGTAACTAATTTGATAACTTACTTGGCTGTCATTTCTTTGATTTTGACGTTGAAGCATCATTTTCTATACAATTAATAATATGGATCTATGTAATGTTGTGAGTTTTGAAATATTAGGTGTAACTATGTATGTACATACTTACAATGTTTATATAATTATTATCATCATATATGTAATCATTATATCCGTTAGTGAAACAACTAATTCACCAACGTTGGAAAGCATACCACAAAAAAGATTTCGCTAAGTATAATCACTACAAAGTAAAGTCAAAACAGAAATTGCGAACGCAAAATTGATTTGGTCGAATAAACTCCTCAAGGATCCAAACCGTGGTGCTTGGAAAATTAATAAAGAAATCACTGGTACTAATAAATCCAAGAGCTCTGACATTCTGCATCTTCTTGAAAAGCTACAACAAGAAAAACCACTAGAAAATCCTTCTGACTTAATTAACAAACGTTTACACGCGGTCTTTACTCCACTACAAGAGGCGAACGCTATCGTAGATGACGACTGGATTGTTCTCTTTACCATTGAAGAGGTTGAAGCAACTCTCCTTGCTTTAGGTGACTCGAAAGCAACCGGATCCGACAAAATCCCAGCTAGACTTCTCAGATTGTCAGCCGACATTATCGCACCGATCCTTACTCATATTTTCAATAATTCCAATTCTTCTCAAAACCCGCCGCCAGCAACAATCCGTGAAATTGTTAAAAAAAGCCATAGCTTCGTCATACAGGAAAACTCCGCCAACCTCCTTCAAGGACTGCACTACGACTTCATTCCTATACTTCCCTTATACTACTGATTTAATTCTACTTGACTATGTAACAATGTTTATTAACTATATCATTCATACATAGATTCCCATTATTGTATGTATTTAAAAATTATAAATACACGCTTATTATAATATTAACATACCTCGATTGTGAAGTCTTTCTACGAGACTAGCTGCATATACTAATATTACTATAAAAATTTCTTAAAACGATATGTATTTTAACAAATAGTTACAACATTGTAGAAAGAAGTTTAAAAAGTTTAAATTTAGTGTTGGTGGTTCACAATGGAGTGTAACACGGCTGTAGTTACAATATATTTCACCATTAAAATACATTATACATGGGTGTACTACACTCCACAGTTTAAATATTCTCAGGCGCCATTGTGAACCGGACTTAATTGAAATGTAAAAAAATTCTATTATTGTGCAGTTATCATCTTATTAGTAAATTGCGACGATTTCACCCCTTACCTTCTTCATTTGCATCAATACTGGCATCCAAATCAAAGGAAATCCTAAAATAGTAAAATAAATGATTAAATTATAATCTGAAAATTAGAACTGATGCACTATATACAATTAACTTATATATATATTAATTAAATGACTATAATTAATTAAAATTTAATATAATATCAACATATGTGAAAGTTAAAGGTGTCGATTTAAAGTCAACGTTTCTACCATATAAAAGAACATTTTATTTTATTCAGAGAATTAATCTAATTAAATAATTGGTTTTATTCTATTTAGCATCATGTTACGTAACATGAAATAGCAGTAAGCTCAATCAAACTAGAAAACATCATATGATATATTATTATATATTTTATATTATTATATTAAATTACCAGCTTTAACATTAATTGTATTATTCATTATTTCAACCTTATATCTAAGACAGCATTATTCATTGTAAATATTAATTTTGTATATGTTTTATCTTAGCTGGTATAATTATATTACATATGGTATACTCATGTCTAAATTTTTAATATTAGAGAATTTTTAAAGTACTAATATTCTATACATGTTCACTCGGGATACTTACCTTCATGCACATGTTCATTGTATTTAGGTGGAGAATTCTGATCATGAATCGATATAAATTTATAATAAATGTTTTGTTTAATTTAAAATTTACGTTATCAAAATATATTGTATGTTTATTATCACTATAGGTATATTAATACTTACGAGATGATGTTTCGGGTGAAGGACGAAGAATCGCTGTAATTCATAAAACATATAATTAAGATTAAATTTTAGTTTTTATAAAATTACTTTATAACATATTTGTACTTAGATGAATCATAATTAATCGGTGTAATATATAAAATACAAAGAATGAATGTAGATAAATTTGTATGCAGTTTTTATAAAAATAGCATCATTATTTTATAAGTTTTTTTTAATTACGATATAAAATAGGTAGGTATAGCAATATCTTTTTATTCGTCTTATTTATGATAATAAAACAAATAATTAAAATTCAATATACTATATATACATATATATATATATCTATATTGCCCTCTATATTTAAGTAAAGTCTATATTGAGTATAATAAATGAAATTAATTTTTTTTAGCTTCAAAATATTGTCTGTTAATCTATTAATTGTAAGTTACATAATATTAGATATGGTTGTACACATTTTTAAATTGAATTTTAATATAACTTACAAGACGAAAGGTCATGTTCATGTTCAGGAACCGCTGTAATAAAACATTTAAAATAAAATATAGATAAAGCAAATAATCTTTGTAGTGTGATAGAGTAAATACAAAGTTAGGTTTTACTCACGTGATAATGTTTTTGTTTGCTAAAAAATATATGCTGCGTTTAAATTATTATTATATAGAGTGCGGTCCAGAAGTAACTGTCATAAATAACTGGATTATAGGGCCCACTATTATTTGATAAACCATTTATATTTTTCAGGTAAAAGTATGTTAGATTTCATAATACTGAATAATATATTGAATTTTCATTTAAGACCAAAGAACTATTTCTATCTAAAACCACACCAAAGAATATAGATCGAGCGACTCTTTATTATTTGGATCACACTGTATTTATATTATTCATATAATAAACGTAACATTTCCTACTGCAGTGTTCAATTTCTTAAATGTAGACGGTATCGATGACGTTTTTATGTGACTATCGTCATGTACGTGCCATTCTTCTTGGTTCTTTGATAGAGTTGTGACTATAAAAAGTATAAATTATGTAACAAAAATAATTAGTGCATAAATGCATAATTTAAAATTTAAAATATTCATTTTCAAATATATACATTTTTAATTCAAAGGTTCCTAGTACTTAACTGAATTAACAATCATAATTAGGTTCATTTATATTATAAACGAACCTAATGAAAAATGTCTATTAAAATATTATTGATAATGCAGGGAAAATATTGCACGAGGATAATGCACAGTAAACATATCTTTAACCGATCTGCAGGAAATTTGGCCAAATTATTTTGACAAACTCAACCGCTTAGTTTTTGGAACAATAGGTGACTGCACATTTATTTTAATTTTCCATATTTACCCTAACACATTTTTTGACAAATTTACTATAATATATTATATAACTTACAATAATTACACTCATAAATAGAAAATATGAAAAGATACGATTATCAATAAATTAATATTTATAAATGTTATTTTCCAACTGGACAGAAACTTATAATAATTATATATACTTTACTTACTTATATATACTTCACTGAACCTACTAAGTTTTGGTCACACATATAATCTATTTTAAATATTGTAATTTTCTTAAAGTAAATTATTATTATTAAATGACTTAATTAATAGGTATTTTTCAGACTTAATAAGTATAGTCTGATCCGTTAAAAATATCTTATTATACAGAAAATGACTTTTAAAAAAATTAAATTATACAGAGGCTTTTCGGACAAACTTGTAAGTAATGTAATTTACTTAAAGTAAATAATTTATTTTGGTTTCTGAACAGTGGGAGTGTTTATTATACAGTTATTAAACAACACACCACGGAGGAAACTAAGAAGAATTCGTGGCCTCCTATACGTGGGGACATAACGTCCTCAAAGGTTCTTTTCTTCAGGGAGGAATTGTATGGCGGAGCTAATTTTCTTTCGTGATAGGATAAAGGGGAATATTGGTGTTTGGGGAGACGCAGATAAGGGAAGGAATTACCATGAGTTCCAAACATTCTTGACCATCTTGCTCTCTTCCTGATGCAAAAGACAGCTCCTGACAGACTTCAGTCTAACAAATATAATATTTATGATCATTACATAATATTTCCTGAGATAAAAAGAAATTTAAACTATATATATAATAATCCCTCTATCTATTGTAAACTCGACAAAATATGAGCGATAGTAATTTATTATAAGTTTTGTAAGGAGGTAAATAAATAATATTTACTATTATATTTGAAACAGGGTAATAGGTCTTTAATTATTAGGACAGTGCAGTGTTAAGATATGAATACGAAAAGTATGTTACAGTAATAGAATATAAAATATGTAACTTTATTTATTACAGCTTCTCTAGCTAATTTTTTGACATTTGAAGGCGTCAAGACTTCTCATAACTGCACCTTGCCCTCGAGACATATTGTGCATGATGTCATTTGAAAAATCTATAAATAGAATACAATTTAAAAAAAAATTAAACATTTTATTTACAACAATGATATTCTTGAAATTATCTAAATGATCATTTATTACATACTATAATAACATTATCAATTTACCCTCCAATATGCTTGCCACCAAGCTGAAATGGGCCAGTGCCGACATAGTGGCATTGTACCAGCACAAGTTCAACCCTTTGTTAGGCATACCAGGAATATGGCACATTTTTAGTTTAGGCGTCTTGACTGTTTCGATTGTGATTGTTGTTGTTGTTGCTGCAGTAGTTAAATAGTAGATAAATAGTAATTCTATTGTAAATTGTTAAATTAATTAAGATTTTATCATTATCAATTATTAACACATGATACTATATTTAGCCAAAAAGATCCGTCATTACTATTTTTATAAATATTTTAGTTTTCACAAGTCTCCAAGTGTTTATCTCTAATCCAACTAAAAGAAGCTAAAACGATGTATTTTCCTGAATTACCTTTAAAATTTTTTTTTTTTTCTCTGTAATATACCTCATGTATGAATCATACTGCTTATACCACTTACTATTCATTTACTTAATCAGATGTCGGATTCTCTTTTGCTAAATGGTGTATGACACATACTTGGATTTTTTGAAATACGTAACCAGTTTTTATTTTACAATATAACAAAAGTTTAAACAACCTAAATTTAAATCATGAACATTTAACAATAGGAATACTTACACAATTATTGTCAGCTATAAAGAATAAATTCAAGAAAAACACAATATGAAGTTGTTATTGACACATGAACTGTTGTAAATGATTTATATATTATCAATTTTATTTAACATACCCCGATTTCTAGATAAGGAGGCTGCTGAAAATACCCCTTTCGTATTTTCCTATCCGACCTTCTACGACTCCACGAATCACCTTTGTTGCTAAATGTGGCGTTTCGTCCAATTTTCATAGCAGGTTTACTTCGCTGATGATTGGCCTGAATGCGAATTAAACGTCGGCGAATGAGTAATCGATGACTGAAAATAAATAAAATTGTATTAGGTAAACTTTTAGAATTTTTATTTAAAATTTTGTTCGTATAATTACTTAAGAACAAAACAAAAAGTTTTGATGCGACGACCGACAGCATTATTGACTTTTGATGAGTCTTCGTATATCTGAAGAATGACTTTACTGGAGAATTAAAGATTCTCTTGTCCAATCTCTTTCCGTCAAATACAGAGTGGCTCCAAAGTGGGAAGAGAGGAAGCCATACTTTGTGAACTTGGTGAAGGACCTGTGGAGCAGATTCGTTGGGTGGTGGGAAAAAGGTAGAAAAGGGTGATGCACCACGTAGGGTATTTGAATAAGTGAGAAATTCTTCTAGATCATCATCTTCCTCACTGTCATCTTCAATTTCTCCACCAAAACAGCGGCAGTTTAACCGTCTCCATGCATCGTCCATCTGAAAATACATAATGTTTTACATTCGAATGTTATATAAAATAAATTATATGTCTCATGTCATCATTATTTAAATTGGAATATAATTATTAAAGTCATTTTAACGATCCATTTATATCGGGTGGAGAAGGAGGGGTTTAGACATATTATTCCAGTTCAAGTTATTTATAGTGGTGTTTTACCCATCCCTCCTTTGCTGAGGTGGGGAATGCGTTACCATGGGCTACCTACGAAGTGGCCTTGAGCAACCAAAACCCTGCAAGTGTGAGACAGCTATTTATTATTTAGTTCATAAAATTATTATAAGTGATTTGTAATTGAATTTTATCAGTATAATAAATAATTGTTTACCTCTGTACTATTGTTGTTGTTGCCGAAATAGATTTTCATATCATTCCAGATAGCAAGGCCATCAGCTAGTGTAGATGCTGTTATTAACAAGGCGAAACATCGCGAAAATTAGTTTTTCAAAGATGAATCGATTTTGAGAGTTCTCGAAACTCGGGAGATAAAGTGGGAACAACATACAAAGACTATCGTGTCATTTTCTGATCTAGGAGAAGTCTCATTCATTTGGATAAATCTATACATGAATATACAAATTGATAATTTTTAATTTATTGTAATTGAATTTAATTAATAATCATAAAAGTTTTATATTGTAAATATTGTTTAATTAATTTAAGTAACAATATTACAATTCGCAATTAGCCAGGCATAAAAAATTGACGATTATTTACTGAACCTCGTTTTAGAGTCCTCATAAAAATGTTTGCACTTTCTAAATCAGAAAATCAGATTGATTTAGAATCGAGTTGATTAGATCTTGTCACCCTTGAGAAAATGTGTATATAAGCATATTACTATGGCTCAAGGATGACAAGGTGGATTAAATGGATTCGACAGTAGAGTGATTTTCTTATATAGAAACTGGCAAAAAACTATAAGATGACTCCAAAACACACTTTTGTCAGAATGCCGGACTAATCAATATAATAAAAATAAGAAAGCTTTATTCAATAAAATTGACAGCACAAATTTTTACTGAGAGGTTAGTTGGCATACATTGTATTATACAAACCTGTTATGGAGGTAATCATTTTTATTTGAGGTGGCACTAAATGATTGTAAGGCTGCATTAATGAAGGCCCAAGAAAAGTCCACCGTAACTATTGATGGTTGTGTTTTCCTATTATAGAGGCCTTCACCTCCTAAGCGGGATATAACTGCTTTGAGCCCAACCAGCCAGCCTGTAATATCCTCCGTCCTCGTCCTCTCTTACAAAACGTCAGATAAACGGACACAAGTGTCAGCCCCAGGTGTCGAGATCACCGCACTGCATAAGAGCAAAGGTTCCGGAAAATAGTGCGATTTTTGATGATCGTACCAGTGGCATCCAGATGTAAAGTCAAATTTGGTTCTTTTCGGATGCTAGATAACCGCAGTTGAACTTGATCCGCACACATCATTGTTATAACAACAGGGTTGAAACCAAAAGGCTGTAGAGTAAACAATATAATATATACAGATTCTGATTTAGATTTAGATTTAGATAGCAAAACTAATTTTAAATATTTTATTGAAACATTTATATAATAGTTGGAATTTTAAAAATGGTAGTTTTTCATTTTTTCATAAATTTGGTTATTTTTGACTTGGAAAGGTTCTCTGGAAAGGTCCCAGAAGGTCGAATATTGCATTTATAAGAAAAACCGGTCAAAATCATTTGCATTTATCCCATTTTTTTAATTTTGGGAAAAAGTAAAATATTAATGAAAATTACACAAATTGATTTTAGCTTGAGACTTTTCAAAATTGTTATTGGAGATCTATATTTAGAGTAATCAATCACAACATATTTGTTAGGAATTTGCAAGATTTTTTTGCTAGAATGACAACTTTCAAAAATACTGATATTCTAGTGATTTAGCTTATTGGGTCAAAAATGTTTCCAGTTAGATTAGAAATACAGAAATATTAAATTGAATGTTTGAATTATTATAATTAAAGACTTACCTGTAAATATCCAGGAATCGTTTCTCCCAGCTCCTCATTCCAATTCTCGACTGTAAAAATAATGACTCTACTCATTGACATGAAGGTCATATTGGGCTTGAGAACGAGTGGGCCATTCGTGTAGCAGCTAAAGTTAGGTGAGGTTTTCTGACTTGCTCCAAAATCTTATTATCATAAATAATGTGATATTTATTTTTGAATAAAATTATTTTGTTTTAATTTTAATTTTTAAATATTAAGTGAGTGATAATTAAAATGGAACTAAATGTCCTATGTTTTATTTGAGTTGAATATTAAATTTAATTAAAATTAAATAATTCTCAAATATTACAAATAAATTATGTACAATTTGTATGAGTTTTACATTCCATTGTTTTTAAATAAAATATAGATATCTGATTGTCCTTTAGTTACACTGGACCCTTGCTGATTAATTTATTAAATTTATGAAGTTAAACAAAATTAGGAACACAATTGTTCAATAAAATTTTTTCATTACGAAATTAAATAATACGAGCCTTAATAATAATGATAATGAAAGTTAATTAATTTAAGAATTTATAACGAAAAAGACGTCAGTCAGTGTGACACATAACTTATAACCTCTTGCATATATACGAAATGGAAACAGAACATAATTAATTTAGTAAAAATTAAAAATACTGAAACTTTTCAAACAACTTTAATTTCAGAACAACAAGATAATAAGCATAGAGTAGAGTATAATTTTGTTCACAGAGAATGTTCAATTGTTTATTTTAGGAAGTTAGCAATATTTCTATTGTCACCGTGGATGAGGCTCAGCCTGCACAACGACAGGTATTCCAGCTCTATTCGTGCACTTGTGAAACTAGAATCTATATTACTATTAAACCTTAATGTTTTTTATTAGGTTATTGTGCCGTAGGGTTAGCGACCAATGTGACCTAACGTCCTTATGATGGAGGTTTTAGGGGTGACGTTTTTAGGTTGGACGGAATTTTTCATTCAAATTATTTATATATGATTCTCAAAAGGTGGACGGGGGTCTTATTATAATTCCCGAAAAACGTAAGTTATTATCATGATGACAAAAATTAGGAAACAATCATTCAACCAAAAGTGGTTTACAAAAAGCCCGTAACGCAAGAAAAGTATTATTGATAAGGTGGATTAATTATAGAAGTGGGTTTTTGATATGGTAAATAAAATTAACCACTTGCTTTATAATTTATATGTTATCTTATTATTTGAAATTCTACATATTAATTTATTAATTATTTTTCTATTACATATTCTATCTATCATATATTCTCTTATACCTACATCTTCTTATATATAGTTAACACGTTTCGCGTTTGTTTACTCTGATTTATACATTGTTCTCATGTTCATTTAATAATCTCACTTTTATTCATACTATTCCCTAAACTAATGTAATTCATTGGTTTTAAATAAACTCATGTAACTAAAGAGAAGTTTTTTTTAATTAGGGTCTGACCGATTGTGTCCTGAATGTTCATACTTATACGTATAACTCGAAAAGTATAAATCCAATCGATTAGAAAAAAAGATTCATCTTAGAATTTTGAATAGCTTTCATTTGGTACCAAGCATGACGTTATACGATGTTCCATTTGGAATCTGAATTTTTTCCCCATTGGTTAATATGCCGTGCAAATTATTTAAAATCCTTATAACTCCAAAAGAATATATTGAAACTATTTTTTATGCATTTATACATGTTTATTTTTATATCGGTTTGTTTGATAATGCTTTCGCGTTCTATAGTTGTAATTATTATTTTTTCCAGTTTTTTAATATATAATAAAGTTTTATTTGAATCCTGACGAATTTGTGAACCCTGAATCCTGAAAAATGAATTAGGCGGGAAAAACGTATGACAAAATTCTGGTAGAATGAAAGCTTTTATAAGAAAACTAAGCAGAGATTCAGAATCGGCCTTAAATTTTACACACAAAGGAACAAATTTGATAGGGAGAGTTTAAAGTAACACTTACAAATTTTTCCATGACTGAGTTTTACTTTTATTATAGAAAATACGAAATATATATATATATATTAAGAAATATTATGTTATATTTTACGATTTCAACATAACTATCAACATAACTAATATATAGAGGAAATAAACAGAGTTACATTTAAAAAAAAAATAATAATGAAATAATATGGAAGATACAGACATTTTTATTAACAAATGAAGAACTATAAAATTCAACTGAATTATGTACCTTATATTATTTATGTATTAAAAATAACAATGTAAGATCATTGACATTTCTTAAAAAGTATATTTATAGATTCTACAAAAAGCTATGTATTTATATTTCACTATTTTTTTATATATTATAAAATGTAGTGATAGTATACATTAAATAAAAAAGTTAGAAACTTCTAAAATTAAACGGAAACGCAAATATTTGGAAGTCTGTGTTTTGAACTAACACAAATATTAAAACAAAATGTAAAGAATTAAATATTGCTATGTAAATACTATTTGGACAGATATTATTAATATCATTTGAAAGTTGTTTAGAAAACAACGATTTTGTTTAAATTTGGAACCGAAATTAAGGTGAGATATTTTTTTTTATGTATTTAAAAAATTAAATGAAATATAAAATATGTCTACTTACGTGCAAAACATACGTTCATTGTGTATTTGTAGAGTATTTATAGCACAATAATGTTACAGCACAAAAAATGTTCAAAATCTTTTGGAAAAAAAGTACGGTAAGATATAAATCGTACAATATTGACCTTTTAATATTATGTTTAGCCCCCATGCAAAAAAAATCAGAACGATTGGGCACTTATAGTATTCTCAAAAAATCAAATTTTAGATTTTCCATATATATAAAATGGATTTTATTTAATTAAAGATATTTTTTGACTTTTATTTTGCTAATAACTTTTTTTATTATAGGAGATAGAGCTCTACTTTGACACTTAATATAACATATAACCTCTCCGACACTTAATATAACCTCTCCCACACTTAATTAATATAATCTATCCGACACTTAATATAACCTCTCCCACACTTAATTAATATAATCTATCCGACACATAATATAACCTCTCCCACACTTAATTAATATAATCTATCCGACTGTTAATATAACCTCTCCGACACTTAATATACCTCTCCGACTCTTAATATAATGTCTCCAAAACTTAATATAACCTCTCCGACACTTAATATACCTCTCCGACACATACTATAATCTATCCGACACTTAATATAACCTCTCCGACACTTAATATCTATCCGACACTTAATATAACCTTTCCGACACATACTATAATCTATCCGACACTTAATATAACCTCTCCGACACTTAATTAATCTATACGACTTTTAATATAACCTCTCCGACACTTAATATAATCTATACGACACTTAATATAACCTCTCCGACACTTAATTCATCTATACGACTTTTAATATAACCTCTCCGACACTAAATATAATCTATCCGACACTTAATACAACCTATCTGACTCTTAATATAACCTCTCCGACACTTAATATACCTCTCTGACACTTACTATAATCTATCCGACATTATCAAATTCCTGTGACTACCCTAAGAGGGCAATAACTACTCAATAATATTGCGCTATTTTCAAATTGTTTTGAAAAAGCTTGGTTAAATAAATATTGTCAATTGTTTATTTAAGACTCTTTTCTACGCAATGGATAGTATTTAATATTCAAAATGCGCTATGGATCATATTGATGCTGTCATTGAAATATTTAG
>JAUZNC010054723.1:3895-14603 GCA_034780395.1 Vannuccia rotundouncinata | reverse complement strand
GCTAATCTTTTCAAAAGCTTTCTTTTTGGCTAATCTTTCAAAAGCTTTCCTTTCGGCTAATCTTTTCAAAAGCTTTCTTTTTGGCTAATCTTTCAAAAGCTTTCCTTTTGGCTAATCTTTGCAAAAGCTTTCCTTTCGACTAATCTTTCAAAAGCTTTCCTTTTGGCTAATCTTTTCAAAAGCTTTCTTTTCGGCTAATCTTTCAAAAGCTTTCCTTTTGGCTAATCTTTGCAAAAGCTTTCCTTTTGGCTAATCTTTCAAAAGCTTTCCTTTTGGCTAATCTTTTCAAAAGCTTTCTTTTCGGCTAATCTTTCAAAAGCTTTCCTTTTGGCTAATTTTTCCAAAAGCATTCCTTTCGGCTAATCTTTCAAAAGCTTTCCTTTCGGCTAATCTTTTCAAAAGCTTTCTTTTTGGCTAATCTTTCAAAAGCTTTCCTTTCGCCTAATCTTTCAAGTACTCTCCTTTTGGCTAATTTTTCCAAAAGCTTTCTTTTTGGCTAATCGGATTGATAAAATAAAAAAAGACAGGTTTCTCGGTCATTGATTCATTCCTTGTGAAGATTAAACTTTTTAATTATCCTCATTTAAAAATAGTCTGTGAATGGAGGTTGTAATACCGAATTATAAAAAAAATAAATACCGGAATCACAGTTGAGGAAGTATAAGATCGACTCACTTTGAAGAAGATCATTTTATGACCCTTTTGGTGAAGCCATATAACTATTTTTATCTTTAATTTTTCAATTACTACTTTAAATGTTGGAATATGAGAACTTTCCTCATTCCAATTATGCCAGTGGAGGAGTGGGTGGAAAATTAATCTATTTTTACTATCGTGGCTATCTTAATAGTTCACCCAAATATTAAAGTATTAGCAAGAACGTATTTTAAAATAGATTGCATAAATATTGTTGATCCAAATAGAAACACAAATGTTTATAATACTCAAATAAGTCGTTTTTTGCCACTTTTTAAAATAATATTTTCACCAAAATTTTCACAAAACAATAAAATAAGTGCCCAGAATCATTTAATAACTCCAGAATTGAATTATGGTCAATTTTATGTCGGTGATTAATCGACGTATTTTATTGTGATATCACCCTTTATCCTGCAATCGATAAGTTTTTCTTCATCATCCTTTTTATCAATGCATTTTATGGCTGGACTAATTAAAATTATTGATTGTTTCATTTGAAGATCTAGCCGCTAGATTCTAACAGTTCACATTATGTAACTATCTTGAATTATTGTCATCGACTGACTAAGAAGCCCCAAAGTGATAATAAACAAGATTAATTAACAGCAGACTGAAGAAGACGAACTAGGATGTTATAACTTTTCATCAGTAGATATTCTCGTTATATAAATCATCAAGTTAGTCTTCCATGTTATATAGTTTCGACATTTATGGGGTGATATCTCTGAATACTCCTGATTTATTGATGGATTCCAGCTTTTTTACTTCTACAATTTTTTCCAATGTGAAAGTTTTATTTTGTTAGGTTAAATTTTTAATGGCGGCTGTCCAGTTGTCTACTATAGAACGGTGGCTGGAGACAAAATTGATAATGTATATTGCAGTTAACAATAAAATATATAAGTTGGAGATATAAAGAACGTTGAGGTTTAAGAATTTATTTATATGAAAATCAAAATGATTTATTAAGTTAATTTAATCTTCCAATCAGAGTAATTAATTAATTCTATAATATTTAAACCTTTTCTTTAAAATCAACTAACATATAAACAGAATTCTTGTCGTGTTGAGAAGTCGCTGATTTAAGAAGTAAATATAAGACCTTTTCTTTCGGTTTTAAATTTAATTTATTAATATTTATGTATAATACAGATTACAAGAAATAGTTAGCAAATTAATTAAAATTATTGACTACTCATAATCAATAAAATAATGGATGAACAAAACGAATTCAAATCGAGTCACGAACAGCTCGCAAACGATTACAATTAGCATCAACACCAATTTCATCCTCTTTCACAATAGGATGAAGGAGGAAGATTATATTATTGCAATACTTTATTTATTGTACGAATTTAAATTTGATTTAATTAAAGATTTTGAAAATTAAAATCGCGATTTAATATTATTACAACAAATTAATTGTGAATAATGTTGATCATTTAATTTTATTCGCAGCATTTCAAATGTCATATAATAGTAAAAATGTTAAATATTCATTTGCATTGGGATCTTTCGTTATGTTAAACATTATAAACAATTATTCAGCAGATAATATTTGAAGATCGAGGACATCACAATATTAATCCTCCGCATGACTCCTTTTACACAATGTCAAAACGTAAAGCTAAAATAAAAATTGACGAAATTTAAATCAACCTGTACAAACTGAACACAAGTTTCAAGAATGTCAGCAGCATCATTCCTGCTCCCATTATTTAACAGCGAAGGTACCTAATCTTTTGTAAATCATATCTCAATAGCCATAAACATTTATAAATTTATAATTTATATACGCGTCTCTACAAGCAATATTCATGTTCTCTTTATCCTAGCTAGCCACCCCCCCCCATACACAGCCATTTTGATCAAACTATGCAAGTAGGAAATATTTCGTTTAGAAGAATCATGTGTTAATGCAGTGAGGAGTAGAGGGGTGTTATATTTCTAGAGAACTAAATGGGTGGATTATTCTGGTCGAGCCAAATTTGTTGACTTTTAACTTATATAAATTGGTTATATTGAAGACTAAACGATCACTGGATTTGGGAAGGAGAGGAGAATAAAAGAATTAAATAGTGAATTAATAATAAATATTTTCCTTTTGGGATATCTCCGGGCAGATATTTAAATTCATAACAAATTAATAAACTAAATATTTTATAAGGGATAATAAACGAATCCATATATTGATTTGATTAGTGACGAAATTAATTTGATTTTCAAAATGGTTATTCATACAGTTGCTATGTTACTAATTATAAATAAGTCAATTTATAAATCACGGGATAATATGTCTTCAGAACAAAAAATAAATCAAATGAGATGAACTTACCATCGCCATAAAAAATCCAAGTCCGGCTGATCAGCACGAAGGTGAGCAGTCCAATGCCGATAAAGACGAAGCACATGGCCCAGCTTCGCGCTCTCACAAACAGATCATGCTCCCAGAAGTCGTACAGCTGTCTGATAGCCTCGGGGTCGAAGTTCTTCTCCATGTTGGAAGCTTGGTGAGCTCGACGTCGTTTTTGCCCCCTCTTCACACTCAGCATCGGCTTCTTCTTCATCTTTTTGTGATGAGCCTCAAGATCGGCATGCGGTATGTGAACTCGCTCCAGTTCAGGAGCGACAAGGGTCCTGGACTCCTGTCTAGCTCGTAAGATGGGTGACGGTAGCCGCTCTGTTTCCATGATGGTGCTGTTGGGGATGGCTGCCCGCTTTTCGCACTGCAACCGGCGTTCTTTGGACCAGTGGAACCAGGTCGTGCAGTTGGCACCGTCAAGTTCCGGGGCGCAGAGGTGGTTGTGATCTGGGAAAGGGAGTGATTCGTGTAGTTATTCACGGGAGCGGGGAAATAGTTGAGAGTTGAGGGAGGATTTTGCTATCTTATAAGACGAATATAATATCGTTATTGATGCGAGCCATTTTCCTGACGAAAAATGAACTTGAGTGAATAGTGTGTTTTGATAAGTTATCAATGTAACCAAATCATGGTGGGCTATCAGTGGTTTAATTATTGAATTTTCATCAATATTGTTTGTGGCGATGGAATAAAATGTCATAATTATTTATTTAAAATGTTCATTATATTTAATGAAAAGTTGCTTTGCTTAATCAATATCAGCGATAATTGATTCAACCTTCATCCACAATGGATCAATAAATATAAGTTATGACCCCAGCATAGATATTGTATGAAAGAATGGATGGATGGCAATATTTAAATTATATTTTAGATTCCAAATCAATCATTTGACAAAGGAGCTAGGTGAAACTTCAAAGTGTTAATTCTATATTAACAAAACATAAATATAAAACATGACAAATCCGTTTTGTTTAAACTTATGAGTGCATTCGATTCTTTAAAAGAAAACCTCAAAACAGCTCAATAAATCCATGTATTGACATCCTTTTCTCTTAAGTGAAACTCAAACAATTTTTGTCCACTATAGAATCGGCAGTGTATGGAGTTTATTTCATTCTTACCACAATGGCATTTTTTAATGGAATCATGACTTCTCTATTTAGCCTACCTTTATTCATATCTTGAAATGAATAATGTACGATAATATTGTTTTTCTAAAGTTCGATCTGAAAGCTATGTGTATAATTAAAGATCGAATCTTCATGAATAGTAGAATAATTGTAGTACCAATATTTCAATTTTATTAAATTGGAAATCAGAAACCGTCATTTTAATAACCGGAATTGTTTTCGTGTTATTGATTATGAATTGTGGTGACCTCTTAAGCAAACATATTGCTTCTTTCCTTGTGTATCTTTCAGCAAACATAATTATATCTATACACACCAATTAAATGATAGCTAAATAAAGATATACATACTCCCCTAAGAATTCATAAATAATTAACTTCGATATTCCTTTTTATTGATAACAGACCCCTTTGCTAATAGAAACGTGAATTGGGGCGAACAATTAAAATACCTTTATATACAGAATTTTTAAATCGATAATTCGTCAGTAGCTTCTTCTATGAAAAAGGTTTGATGAATAATTGATTGATGTATGCATGATATAATATAATAACTGAAAGTTGGTTTACACTAATTAAGAATGTTAATGTTGATTAACTCTTGTATACACAAATCTAAAGATACCACAAACAACATTTATAGTGGAACATTTTTAGAGCAAAAACTCTACAAATAGTATTTTATACACAAATTCAAAACATTTAAATTAAATGAAATCAATTTATTTCCCCTAAATTAGTCCAATAAAGTTTCTTCAATTTACGCGTATACCAAAAAGATTGTATTTAGCAGAAGTTGGAAAAAATAGAATTTGAAAATATTCTTCAATTTATTGTGAAATATATAACTGAATATAAATATACAAAAATGAAAATAAAAGTACAATCAAAAATTTTCAAATTAACCGGTAAAACTTTAATAAAATAAAATGAAATGTTAAATAAATGTTAAAAGATTTTTACTACATATATAAGTTGCGAGTTGGTGTTAAGATTATAGCTTTATTAATGAGGCATTTTGCTACTGGACTAACAACTATCAATATTTTCAAAATGATTCATGAATTCTTAATATATTGATTTTTTTCATTATGAGCTTAAAAACACCCACTTATTAAAATTATTAAAAGAATATATGATTAACTATGAATAAAATAACTAAGAAATTGGAAACAATTGTATTTAATTATAGAATTTTTTCTTACACATTAAAACCATTTAATATATTATATTTCCATAAAATTTAATAATATACAATAAAAAATATGTTTACAAAATTGTTTGATGAAAAAGGATGGCCTTCACTATTTGATCATATTTAGTAAAATAAAGAATTAAAAAGAAAAATTGTATTTTACTTAACCGTTATTAATATATTTGTATATATTAAAATATAAAATAATATATTTTACAAGCTTATTCGAAATGTCTTTAAATCTATAAAAATGGTAAATAATTATACGATTTGATAACTCTTCAACTCCTGCATAAGATACTTGATACAAAGCTGTTCTCTCTCAAGATAACATGTCCCCTATCGATCGAGATAAATTTAATGAAACCATTTCTTCCCTAAGTTAGCAAAAAGATGGTTTCGCATACTCCCCATTTCTCCTCATATTCTCCACCATATGTCGAGCTGACTTATACCAAATTCACGCTAAATATAAAAATAACAAACACAATACAAGGAGATTTATTCCTACTTTTTCACACGTTTTACTCAAAAAATCAAAAAAAACTCGTCGATACTTATATAATGGACACAATAAAAACATTGGACCATTATTTTTTAACAGTCTAATCTTGCTTATTAATGAATTTTAAAATCCATAAAATTTAATTCAATTCAATAACGATTTAATAAATTTATCTTATTAAAATTGTTACAATTGTGGAAACAATTCTTAAAACTGTGTCTGATTATAATTTTACTCATATCCTCCGTTGACGACCAATAAATAAATGGTGTAGCCAATACTTAATGTGAATCAATATAATTTCTCAATAATGCATATTTTGCTTGCTAATTGATTTCAAATTATAAAAATGCAATTTTAAGTTTAACAGTTAACTATAATAAGTCAGATATTTAATATTATTTCAATACTGAACGGTAAATTAGAACGATTCTTGTGGTTGCCTAATTAATATAAAATGGTTATTTACATCATAATATTCTTACGATCAATGAATTCTGGAGTTTGACAATGGGACGGTTATTTAATATCACACATGTAATCACTTTAATTGTTGTATAAATAATAACAGCATCTTTTTACTTTAATATTACAAAATTATGCAAGTATTATTTGTTGAATTCCTTCTTTTGAGACACCTAGCGCTGCTAATTTATTTCTTGGTGGTTTTTATGGACAACTGAAAAAACATTTTTTCCAAAGGATTAAAAATATTCAGCAAGTATGCGATAACTATCAACCCATTCAGTAGTTATATTGTTGTTATAGATATGAAATGGGCTGCAGGCTTTCTTAACATATATTTTGATGATAACGTTCAGGGTTATGGACTGTCCCTAATATTTTAACAGATACAGAATTCGGAAGAAAAGATTTTTCACAAATAAAATTATAAAACCTCGATATATATATTGATGATTTTTCCGTTATTTTGTTCTTATTACTATGAATAATAATCAATATAATCAATCACCAAATCTGATTACAATAAAAAATTCCGTTCAATAAATTTGTATGAAGTCAACCAATATGCTTTCCACCTCCATATAGTTTTACACCCTAAATCAGATCATATTGCAATTATATTATCTCCAATAATACATTTAGAAAAGGTAGGCACGGTTTAGTATGTCACACAATTACGAGGAAACTATGATTTATTATCAGCTTATAGAAAATATATATAGTCGAGAATCAATTAAATTGTTTCGGGAAAAAATCCTTTTTATATATGATGGCTGGCCAAAGGTAACATAGGAATTAATTTAATAAAATATCTTATACCTATTTATAGTGTACCTATCTCGAATTTTGTTATTTTGATTTATGTTTTATTCTTATATGGGGATATTGTACAAGAATGTTTTATAATTTACTGAAATTGAAACCTTTCCTTTTGTTCATAACGGGAGAACGATAATTGCCGTATTTATTATTTTAATAATGTACAAGCGGGACAATCAGCTACTGCGGCAAATAAATTAAATAAACAGTATGTTATTATATTGATTTATACCGAAGAGTGATGAGAATTAGATCAACCGTTCATAAGGACTATTGAAAATGTTGAAAATATCGACCGATATTTTAGTATTCAAATTATATCTTTTTAATGGTTCATAATGAGCCAATTTTATTGAAACACTTGCATTCACAATAAATGAATAATATATGTAGTATCAAAAATATAAAACCACTTTTAAATGTCAACATAAAAGTTGTCTTCAGATGGAAAAGTACAATTAATCTTTGCTAGTTTTTCGGGTGTTAATATATAATTTAATAATTGTTTAATTTAAACCTTTTAGATAAATTATTATTCCCTCTAATAATGGAATGTAATCGATTATATTTTATCTTTATAAATAATGATGTATGTTCATCACAGCTTATCCACAGAGCAAACTTTTTAATTTAATTATTATTTCTCAAATACAGAAGATAGCCATAGGATAATAATTTTAAATCAAAAATATTTCGGAACATTTGTTTTATTTAGTTAAAAAAGCGAATCTAATTAGATTATTTTCGCAAATACATATTAGAGAATTATTCCATTTTCAATATATTGTTGCTGTTATATGGAAACTGCAAGAACCTCACATATATAATAATATTCTAAATATGCGTTAAATGCATGAAATACTTGATGCTGTGGTGAAAGAGGATCCCTGTCAAACTTTTGATAATTATGTCCGGTTTATAGTTGCTTGTTATATCCGGTATGAAGATGAAAAAGAGAATTGATGGGGAACATTCTCAATGGCAGAAAGACATAAATTATCTATACTATGCATCATTATAGTCACTTGTTCTACTCCTATTGAAGCTTGGAATTTATGAAAATATTTCTACAATCGATTAGTTAAGGCGATTTAAATTAGTTAATGGAAAATAAAATAATTGATTGGGAAGAATTTTTTCTGCGGGAAAGTTTCATAGTATAAAACTGTTTGTAATGACAATGAAGTCAATTAAAAGAAAGGCAATAATTTATGATGTTGAAAATGAAATATTACATATTCATGGATGTTCTGTTGGTATAAGGCTGTATTTATTGATTTTATATTGATTATCAACACCAGTATATGATGGTAAGGAAGACATCCTAATTACAATATCGATAACCAAAAATAATTTGAAATCATAAAAAGGTGGCTTACAGTGGATTAAAATGTAATATATATATTAATATTTATAAGTCCAACGGAACCTTGACCGAAGTGGATTTTTGGTACATACGAAGTTTTATTTCAGTTTCGATAAAACTCCTATGTATAGCGAGCTCTCAAATCAAGATCTGGCATCTTTGAGTCTTTTTAAAAATCGATAATTAATATCTGGTGGCCTCTTCTGATTTGTCCAAATATAAAATATAAAAATCTTTAATAATAAACCTAATTTGTATATTTATACGAATTTGAAATAGTTGCTACATAGGTAACTGCTCAATCAAGTCAAATTTGAAACCTACAGAGACAAAATTGGGTAAAATTTCCTTGTAAAAAAACAAAATACGTTTTGACATATAACATGAAAACAAAAAAATATTTTCTGAAACCATGTCATATCAATATAAAAGTGGAAAGTATGCAATAACATTATATAATAATAAAACAAGAAAGAATGTATAAGACATAATAACGCATGATGACTCAATATCTATCGAGAATAACGCATTAGGACTCAATATCTATCGAGAATAACGCATTAGGACTCAATATCTATCGAGAATAACGCATTATGTTTAAACTTTGATTATCATAAAACCGTGAATATAAATAAATCATTTTAAAATTATAATGCGTAATATTGAAAAATATAACGTAAATTTTTAATGGATTAATAAAAACACAGTTATTTTTTAATAAAAATTATTTTTGTAAAAATAATTTTCAACTGAAATGATTCCAAATAATTTCCTTGCCTTTAAAAAAAAACTATTAGGTACTATATTTAATTGCTTATTAAATGTATTAGTGTTGATTTATAAACAAATTCATAATATAAAATTAAAAAAACTTAAAATTATGTAAATATGTGTAAAATAATACACACATATTTTCAAAAGTTCTTTTAAAGCTAATAATTGTGGGATTTATGATGAAGAGATCCTTTCAACATGTTATTTAACTGTTAAGTCTAAAATTCGTTTTTTTTGCATTTTCAATAAGCGAACTAGTTTATCCGAGAAATTAATTTCCAAAAGTTTTATTTTTATAAATAGCAAAATTTCTTAGACAATTTTATTATTATTAAAGACTTTGTAAATGCGTCATGAAAAAAATATAATCTAATAGAGCACCCAACTTAGACATCCACAAATGAATGAAATAGAGACCTTGTGGCTTGTTCTGTTTACAACCTTTTGTTAATATTTTAAGACCAAAAAGGTGAACCATATTGTATACAACAGAAAATATTCTATAAAAGATTTATTACGTTGAAATAACTGACTAATTTTGGGTCTTTTTGCAGCCTTTAAACCCGCTAAACTTATTTTTATGTGACCTTTTAATTGACAGAACAATTCGGAGATAGCCGAAATTAAAAGAATTGAACTTGAAGCTGATGAATAAGAAATATCCAAAGATTAATACATATCATATTACAAATTTCAATACTTTAAATGCATCTAAATAAGGCAATCAATGACCATTTTCTGCTGAAAGGTTGACTGCAATTTATATTATTTACTTGAAAGATTTCCAATCTATTACAAATTATATTACCAGAAGCAATAGAGAACAGATTTAGGTATTACATGAATATGTTGTCGACAAAAAGTTTATCTCTGAAAAGTTTATCGTGAGTAACGATTTTTTTTCTGATAAATTCCATTTCTGGTTAAGATGAGATTGGTTATATTCATAGACATTCTTTCTTAATCATTTTCACGCCTCCTGAACCATTTTCACGCCTCCAAAATCATTTTCACGCCCCTAAATCTTTGTTACGCATCCAAAATAATTGTTACGCCGCCTAAATTATTGTAACGTTAAGTCATGCTGAAATTAAAATTTGTTATTGATTATTGTGATAATCAAAATCAAAGTTCTGGTTTAAATTTGACACTTCACATTCTATGAAAATCTTCACGGTGAGAAAGTGACTATTGATAGTGTGATATACTGATAGGGTGATCTATTGATAGTGTGATCTATTGATAGTGTAATCTATTGATAGTGTAATCTATTGATAGTGTAATCTATTGATAGTGTAATCTACTGATAGTGTGATCTATTGATAGTGTAATCTATTGATAGTGTAATCTACTGATAGTGTGATCTATTGATAGTGTAATCTATTGATAGT
>JAUZNC010054712.1:0-14608 GCA_034780395.1 Vannuccia rotundouncinata | reverse complement strand
AGCAAGACCTTCACAAAGACTTTACCTATGTTAGCAAGACCTTCACAAAGACTTTACCTATGTTAGCAAGACCTTCAAGACTTTACCTATGTTAGCAAGACCTTCAAAACTTTACCTATGTTAGCAAGACCTTCAAAACTTTACCTATGTTAGCAAGACCTTCAAGACTTTACCTATGTTAGCAAGACCTTCACAAAGACTTTACCTATGTTAGCAAGACCTGCACAAATACTTTACCTATGTTAGCAAGACCTTCAAAACTTTACCTATGTTAGCAAGACCTTCAAGACTTTACCTATGTTAGCAAGACCTTCACAAAGACTTTACCTATGTTAGCAAGACCTTAAGACTTTACCTATGTTAGCAAGACCTTCAGCCACTAGTTTTGTCAGTCGAGAGTATGGAGTATCAATTTTGATTATTTTCAAATTGAGCGGCTCCAATGTGTCCACAACCTCCTTGTATTTGCACCGAAGATAGAGAAGTTTTCCCCAGAGAATTGTCGACTCAAGACGATAGGAGTCGTCTCCCGTTTTCATCGCTTCTCGAATGTGATCTTCAGCTTCATTTAATTCACTCGTTGAAGGTGAATCTTTATCGCACATTTCTAGAATACTTTCTCCCAAAACCATTTCTGCAAACAGTGCTGAAAGATACAAAAAAATGTTCAAATATATAAATAGGAATAAATATATCAGACGGTGCAAAATGTATCACCAAACTTAGAAAAATATATGAAGGTAGTGTTAAATCATTTGTTAAATATTGTTGCAATCATAACCTAACAAAACTATGTTAGTCTATCCTTGCGATATATTTCCATCTAAGCTGGATGAGGATATATATCTCTGTTGACCAGCCAATGCTCCAATTACGTCTTGATAATTTATTAAAAAATAAATAGCGGTTAGAAATTGGACCCCTATACGATTGAGAATTGAACAGCAATAAATAACAGTTATTTTTAGTTGGTTAAAATCTGAATCATTCTTTTTCTCTTCTAGACATAGAGAGTAAACTTTGTGTATTATGTATTTCTTTAAAAGTTCGCTTATTCTCCTATTTTTTCAGTCTGAAATACATAATGTAAAAATATGCAATAAGACAGTCATTACTAAGTAGGTGCTCCTTAATCAACTAAGTCTAATTTCAAAATGTTGTTAATAAATATAGTAGACAAGTCAAGAGACATATTTGAATAATTGTCAAGCACTTTGGTTATAGATAGCACATGATGCCTGTGTAGCAGGGAATTCCATTTTAAATAAATATCAGGGAATTTAGATTTGTGTTTGTCTGTATTGATCAACATAAGAGACTTGTCATATGAATGCAAATTGATAATTCTATTTCAGCCATCAAATAATTATAATCTAATTATTGTAGAAGGATTTCTAGCATTACTCTTTTCTTATCAATTCAGTGACTTTTTTACACTTAGTGATGTGTTTGTGAGTAATCTGTTGAAGTAGTTTATTTGAGTGTATATTTATCTAACATTAAATTCAACAAATGTGTTGTAAATATATATCTTACAATTGTATATAGCTTTTTATGTGTTTTTATTTAGTAATATAAACCCTTAATCTATGTATAAACTATTCACCATGTAGTCACCATAAATATGGTTATCATTAAATGCTATATATCATTATTTACATAAAAAATGATTGCTACAAATGACTTTTGTAGTATAATTTGGATCAAACTAACCTTCAATTTTGTATATTTGCTGACCAAATGGTAATTTTCCAAGCAAAAAGATTCTACTGCTTCTATAGCCTGACTATATGTAGAAAAATTATTATTAGGGTAGAGTCATATATCACCAAACAGCTTATATTCACTGAACACTAAATGTTTTCCTTTGAAATTATCATTTCTCAGAACATTTCATTAATCAAAATGCAGGTAAATTGAACTACACTCTAACTCAATTGCTCATAGAAAAAGAAAAATATAAAACCTTTTTTATTTTTTATTAAAGCAGAAATATGTGTTAATATTTTATTGTAATTTTTTTCTTAATTCTTATGAAAGCGAGTACATTGTATTTCAATCCATATTTTATTGAGCTCTTTTACTGATTTCTATTTTTTTATGGTTTTAACCAATTACTAACGTTTCAATAGATATTATTTTCATAAAAATTAAGAAATATATTTATTGTGTGATAATTATGGGGTGTGCGGAGATACAACCCGAATTGGCTCAAAGGGTTATGGAATCAGACAAATAAGTGCTAAAATCATTGGTCAATCAAAAGAAAGCTAACAATGCGCATCAAATAGACTATTATATATATATTATATGCAAGCGCGAGAGAAATTATTCTCGATATCG
Source organism: Vannuccia rotundouncinata (assembly GCA_034780395.1). NCBI lineage: Eukaryota > Metazoa > Platyhelminthes > Proseriata > Coelogynoporidae > Vannuccia > Vannuccia rotundouncinata. The sequence goes on along the minus strand of JAUZNC010054712.1, from coordinate 12,265 downwards.
GACAGAAATGGCTCCACCAAAATATTCCAATGAGGCGATTGATCAAGCCATGCGTGACATTCAAAATGTGTAAGTATAAATCATCAATACTTAATAATTAATCTATTTTTCTATATATATAACAAACCTTTTACTTAATAATCATCACCTTATTGTAACTTAAAAATAACAAGGAATCCATGTATATTATTATACCGTGGATAACATTTAATAAATTTTATAAATAGCTAAATTACATATCTATAACTTATAGATAGATATATATATATAACTTATAGATATATATGTAGGTATACACTCCATTTTAGTTTTGTTTAATTAATTTATATGTCATTTTGTTTTCTAATTATATATTAGAAGATCTAAATCAATTTACATTATTTATGAATCAATTTATATACTATATACTATATAGATTATATAAACACTCACAAATTGTTTATTTATCATACTGTTACTTTGCAAATAAAAATTAACATGGAACTATTTATTTTATAATTATTACAGAAAATGTTCCATCCGTGCTGCAGCTCAGCGTTACAATATACCTGTTTCTACACTGTTTGACCGCGTCAGTGGAAAACAAGTGTATTGTCTAAAAGAGGCCCGTCCACTGTTTTTACAGTCACAGAAGAAAAAATTAATGTAAAGTATATATTTTATTTATTAAAGTGTAATTTGCTGGTGACAAGACAAGCAGTATTACATATCGCAAATGATCTTCTTCATGAAGAAAGAAACCAAGGTTTAGATAGAGTCAGTTGGATTAAACCAACAGATTCACTGGGGAAAACGTGGTTGAAGGTAAATTAATATTTTACTCTATACTTAAAATATTGGTATATATTAATATTATAATATACTATATAAAAATTGTATTTATTATAATATGATCTTTCATTATACAGATTAAATTTCTTTGTCAAATTATTCATTTAATTCAATCGCCCGGTTATATAAATGGACTATATATACTGCTGCTGGGCTATCTATATATAATACATATGCATTGAAAATATTTAATATTTAAATAATTTATTGTATATATATATATATATATATATATATGGAAATTTTCAATTTTTAGTCATTTCTCAAAAGACACCCAGAACTTTCTGTCCGAAAACCAGAAACAATTGGTAGGGCTTGTCTCTTGGTAACTGAAACCAGCATACGACAATGGTTTCAAGATACTGAAAGTTACTACGCGGAGGTAAATGTCAATGGAATTGCTTCCGATCCAACACGAGTATTCAACATGGATGAATTTGGAGCTCAGTTGTCGCCCAAAAGTTATCAGGTAAACATCATATAATAATTGCTAAAACCGATAATAAGTAATAATAGGTATACCTATATAGGCTATACTAATAATACAAGGATGTATAATATGTATACATGCATAAATGCAAGATTTGGCTTATATCCAAGCTGATTCCATAACAAGGGAAATTTAGTCAGGATTATATAACACGAATTTGATTGAAACATGCATAGTTACTATAATTACTAAATATGTATTATATAGTTTGTATAATAAATATTGCCATTTATACATATCATCATACAAAAATGTGAAATCATTTATGCAGGGTGACTTCTCCATAGGTATTTTATTTTAGTTGCTTCAAACTACTTTGATAGCCATATAAAAGACTAATAAAATCTTGGCATGAGAAACCAAAAAAACTAAATTTATAGTGACACTATAAACCTAAATAATTTTTTTTATAATAGTAACCAAGTCTCTAAAATATGCGAAGATGAGAAGGGAGATAAAATATTCTGATTTTTGAAGACAATGATAAATCAACAGATGGATTTGTGGCATTTTTTCAATTACAGCTTTGATATATTATTATGTTTATATAGTAACAAATGTATGTATAATTTGAATGCTCTATACGATATATAGTACTGATATATTTAATTATACCTACATATTATTAAATGCGCACGTAAAACAGAATATTTCAATACGCCTTCCTGCAAGCCAGCCCTGCTCCGACGTTCTTGCATTGTTATGATTGTATACTATATATTATAACAAAGTTATATATGAAGAGAGTGAGAGAGAAAGGCAGACTTGGCACAACGGCTCCTACTAAAACTTGTCATTGAGATGCACTGTAAATCAAAACTGATATTAATTATCAATTAAAACAGAATTTGACAGATTAAAAAACGTTAATTATTTTTGTACAAATCCCAAAAAATGACCAAAACCCTGACTTTTCCAGGTTTGAGGACCATGTATGAGACTGGTCTAATTATCTGAGGTAGGTGGGTTGAGTGTTTCACATTATTTTTAATGCTCTCCATATTTAATAAGATTTTAATCTATTTGCTAGTTTTGACTGTTGGTTCCTTGTCTTAATAGGCTAATAATTGCTATAATATAAGGCTGAAGCTGCTAAAGACTGACTTACTAAGAATAATTCATCAGACATGACTTTCAGGTAGGTATATTGTGACATTTTGTTTATCAATATATGTACAGGGAAACATAGGAAACATGTACTGAAAACATTGGAATTTTAGGAAATTATTTAATATATTTTTACAAAAAAGGTTAAAATACAAAAGTGTAAATAGTCCAATATATAAATAACATTCACATCCTGTGTTCAATGTGTTGTCCTTTTTTTTCTATACATATGTAGATGCACTTCTTTCAATCAGCAGCAACATTCTCATGGACTTCTGGCTAAATCTGACTGAATGCTTGCAAGACACACTCAATCAAGGGTTTCTTTGTTTCCACAGAAAGAAGTTCAGTGGAGATAATTCAGGAGATTGTGCTGTTCACTCTACTGGGCCTCGGTAACCAATCTATTTATCTGGGAATTGAACATCACCAGATTGCCCCCCAATATTTTTGTAACAAAAAAATTAAAAATGTAATTGTCAAAATCTGCTCAAATATACAGTTTTGGAGTGTGGGGGTATTGCAGTTGTCAAACTATCAGTCTTTATGCATTAATATAGAAGTAAAAAGTCACTGCATAGTTCGGTACACTGAGTACATTTAATTACATATGTCATATATGTACTCTGTAGTTTGGTTGTTTCATTCTTAAATGTTCATTGGTTCATCATCTTTCCAAAATCACCAATTGACAGATGTACACCAAGAAGCTCACAAGAAGGTTGTGTGTTTGAGCAAGATGATGTTTTGGAATCATTGTCAGAATATCAGAAAGAAAAAATCAATTAAACATAAATTTTTTATAAAAATTCTTGAAAACCTTCAGTTCCTATTTCATGGTGAATATTCATGGTGAAAGAATCAATAAAAATAGCTATTTCAATAAGTTGTTTAATCTAAGGGCTATAGCTGATCCATCAATAAAGAAATAGATTATGAAGAAACAGCTGAAGTACACATCACCAGAAATTCAAAATGAATTTTTGCAAATAATGGAATATTAGATTTTAAGAAAAGTCAACACATCAGTACAAACAACTAACTAATATAGCATTATGGCTGATGAATGTACCAATGTCAGTAATGATAAACAGTTCACTATCTGTCTTTGATGGATAGATGAGTCTTTTTGTATTCATGAAGATTTTGTTGGACTTTTCAATGTTGATAATATATCCACAGAAATGCTTTACAACAGCATTTAAGATGTATTGAACAGGTTGTCTTTGCAAATCAGTAAATTCCCTGGTCAATATTATGATGAGGCTGCCAACATGGTGGGAAGTAAAACAGGTGTTTCTACCCTAATATTGAATGAGGAACCTAGAACCACTTTTATATACACTGTCATGGGCATGCTCTTAGTGTAGCCATTGCTGATACTTTGAAAGATGTCCATGGTGTAAGAGATGCATTATATACTGTATTCAAGATGACCAAATTGGTAAAATTTTCTCCTAGGCTTGGAAAGAAATTTGATAAGATAAAAGAAGAAATTGGTACTGATAAATCAGGTATTCATGCTGTTTATTATGGCTTTAAATGGTATAATATGTTTTACACTCATCTATATATTTTTTTAGATAAATGTCTGCTATTTTATATATAGTTTACAACTGTGTCCACTCAGCTTTAATCAATTATTACATTGACGTCTTTCTATTATTTCCATGTCTAACTTTCTAAAATGTATTTACTTTTGCAAAATAAAGTTTAATCAAAATAAATGTGTTTTTATCTATACCTAAAAAAATTATCTTTTTGAGAGCATTATAGTGATATTAATTTAATTATAATTTTAGTAATAGTGTCCTTTATAAAAAGGGCCCTTCCAATGAAAAAGCTATTGCTATGGGCTTACCTATTATATATGTTTTATATTTGATTGATATGGCTGTCAAGAAATTCAGACAGACATTTGATTTATACTTAAATTAATATTAAAGAAAAATAAATTCAAAAAGACAATCTTGGTCTTGGTCCCCCCTGTTGAAATTAAATATTGTTTTGAGTGTATTTTAGTATAAATAATTGATAAAAAAAATTTTTAACAGAGGGGACCAAGAGAGATCCAATGTCTTTTTTGAAATTTTTCTTTTCTTTAATTTTGATTAAAGTATATAATTTATATTTAAATATTGTTTGTGAGAGTATTTAGTAAAAATAATTTTCAATGGGGAGACCAAGGGAAATCAAATGTCTGTCTGAATGTCTTTCTGAATGTCTGTATGAATGTCTTTTTAGAGTTCTACTCATTTATAAATTGAACAAAAATTCTCATATCAATGAATAAAAGCTCTCACCCAAATTCTTAATAGTAAATATTTATTAAAATAAGATAAATAATATTTTTGAATCATAAAATGTTAAGCAATGAAGAAAATAATATGTATTATAAACTTACCATATGTTGGATTTTTATCACTGACTATTTGTGATACTAATTCTACCGTTTTTGTCCAGTTTCCTTCAATACGAGCTCTTTCCACATCGTTCTCTAATCTTCCGCGTTTTATTCTAGGAGATTTAGCAGATTTTGATGCCATCTTTCGACAAAAAAGACTGCTTATTAAATATATGCTATTTAATTATTGAAAATCAAATAAAAAATTAATAATACAAATATTCCGCTTATTCTAACGTTAAACAAACAAAATGTACTAACACATCAACATTTATATTTATTTAGTTATCAAAATTATATATTGATAATAAAATATAATAATATAAGTGGTTTTATCATATAGAATTAATATATATGGCGTCTTTAGCAACGTAAAATTATTTGCGGGAATTTAAAAATCGTTTAAAAATGGCCTTATCCGGTAATATTTTTACTAATATTATTTTGAAATATTACGTTACTAAATTATCTTTACTAGAATTTTTTTATTATTGTTTTATTTTTAAAAAATAATAATTTTTATATAAATATCAATTTTTAGGACCAGCAAAAGATTTTTTAAAGTAGGTGGCCCAAGTAAAAAGTGAGTGGGCCTATACTTATAGTCTAAATATCTATATAATATAACAAAAAGTTTTAATCATTACCAAAAACATATTTTTTGTATAAAATAGCATTAAAATGTTTTTTTTAGTTAAAAGTGTTGTATGTAGGTAGGACCTACAAGTATACATATTTAATTTAGTTATAATTATAACCACACATATTACATAAGTATAATTAATCTCAGTCTAAAATAAAGTGGTAAATAGCATAGGTATATACAATGTACTGCAATTCATTATATTTTAAAAGAGTCCATATAATATGAAATGATTGGGCATAGTATAATTGATATAATATTGTTTGCTGGTTTTTCAATCCCAAAATACCATACCAAGTAACAGGTACCTAATGCATGAATATCTTTTTTCCTTTAACTGTTTCCCAATGGGTTGATCAGCATTTAATACAGTAGAAAATTTGACTCACACAGCACATCACAGCATGTTAGATTTTTTAGATTAGTAGATTCTGATTGGCTTATATTTTATGCACCTTTCCTATACAAGAAATTGTCACAAGAATTTAATCAATGTCTTTTTCACCTTCATATTGTCATACATATTCATTACCATATTGATGTTTTATATTTTTTGCTTGTAGTAAATGACTATAACCATGAAAAATTCTTTTTTATGTAAACAATAAATTTGTTTCCTATAATTTAAAATAGTGTAATTCTAAATATTTTATATATTATGTGCACAATATACTGTGAGTGAGAAAAATTATATTTTTATTTTTTTTTGTGTAGAGATTTACATACATTTAGTAAAGAATGTATTTGGTGGATTGTATCAGAGAAACACATAATAAAAATTGATAGGTAAAATACAATAAAGTAAAATATAAAATTGTCAAATTTTACTAAAAGTATTTTTATTTTATCTTATTGTATTTTACCTGAATATTATTATAATATGATATAGAATTTGTATATACATAACTGACAAAATTGTCCAATCTTCTGATGCAGTAGCAGATAGATAGGTACCTAATTTTTCTGCAATAATCCTTACTCCTGAAAATATTATATTACACATTTTTAGGAATAAAATGTATAGAGACCCAAAATGTGTTCACAGTTTGCTTCAGCTATTCAACTAGAGGATTGCTGACAATAAATCAAATAACCTAATGATTGTGCAATATAAAAATCATTTTCTATAATTCTTTTGTTTATCATATTTCATTTCAGAATATAATTTTTCTGTATGATCATTTTGTTCTAATTTTTCATATTTAGGTATATATATATTTAAATTAGTATATAATTCATTATAATATTCCATTATTCAAATAAAATATTAAGTTTTTCAAATAAAGGATTATTACTTACAATCACAATTAGAGAGAAAATCATTTTATCAATACTTAGTGGGTACATATAATAAAAGAATATGACTTAGAATCCTATATACTATACATATTTATTTATGTACATATATGGAAAAACTGTTATTTATTATTGTTTTATACATTTACTAAACTAAACTAATATATAAATTATTTACGTTTTTATAACAACAGAAGTTTATAAAATTCATGATTAGTATAAGTATTATGAATATAAATAACAATGAAATCAACTGAATTTCTCAATATTTGATTATTCATCATCTGGGAATGCCCTCATATTGTATATAATTTTAAATTAGACTGTAAAGGTGTAGGGGTTTTCCATCAACTTGGAATTCCCAAAACTAACACAAAATTTTCAGCAAATAGAAATGCAGATAACAGGTTTTTGAAAATCTTAAATTTAACATACCATTGATAAAAGGTGAAAGGACATTATTAATTTTAAATTAAGGCAAAAGCATTTATTTTGTTATCAATAATTGAATTTTTTTAATCAGAATTATATTATATATTAATATTAAATTCTGTAAAGTTCTGTATAAAATAATATTACACCCAAGCCTTCAATCCATGTAACCCTAGGAGGATATACTCAGCATACAATCAGGAATTTTATATATAAAAGAATAAGAAAAGGCTGAAATAGCTGGCATACAAAAGAAATATGGGTCAGGCCCATAGTCAGGTTTTACAAAACTACTAAGATAAAAAGTATGGCAGGGGTGCACACACAATAAAAATCATGGTTCTTGCTCTGCTTGCAACCTATACTTGCTGTGAAGCATCCAACATTTTTTTAACCTTTAATTTTAACTATGTATGTTTACTTCTTGAAGGGGTGGCGCTGTTTTTCTCCAAAGAGTGAACCAAGGTGGTTACTTAGGCTGACCCAGCCTGGCTACATGCCTGAGGTTCAAATTTATACCAATTTATGCCAAATTAATATATAGCATCCAAATATAGAATTTTAGTAAAAACAATAATTTAAAAGTAATATACTAAATATGTTTGTATTTCATTGTTTATTTTATTTTCTGAATAAATCATAATTATTTCTTAATCATATCCATATCTTACTTATCATCATCTGGTTAGTGGATGTGGTAGGTCCTTATCCACTTCTACTGGTATTACAGTTCAGGACACTGGCCCTGGATCCATGAGGGCCATGGGAGCTTCTGCCCACAAAGATAACTAGAAAATGGTGGCTGGCATATCTTTTAGCCCCACAAAAGTTTGCCTTTTTAAGATAATGTAAAAAATAAAATTGTATAAAATATCTTCATTCACAAATTATCTATATATTCAATACATCTGTAAGTTCTCTGATGATGTAAGTCAGTCAATTGTGCATTGTGTTATATTTTAATGTGCCCATGTGTGGCAACTAGGAAACCATGTTAAAATATTGCATCACCTCATTCATTTGGAAATGGGTAGACTTTTATGATGTCCATGAGGATTTTCTGGAAATGGTAAAATATATTGCATCAAATAATTTAACTACAGTCCTCAAAGATTACATGTGATTATGTTTAATACTTGCTACCTTCTTCCTTGAGGCACATGACTGAGCTGCCGATATGATGAGTAAATTGAAGGGGACTGCAACTCAAATACAAATGATTTTTTAATTTTTTATTATCCTTTAAATGAGTATATAGAACCTAGAACTTGATATGGGACGCTGCTTTAAAATGTTTTATTCTAACTGTTTGTATAAATTTAGCTTGGGTTTCAATAATGAATATCTCAAGATATACATATACATTTTATTTTACAATTAATATAACCAAGCTTTTGCCTTTCCCTAAAAGGTACCTATAATTAATCATCAGACTAATATTAAATTACAAATATGAACTTATTTATCCCAATTAAGAAAATGATAGTTACTCAAATTGTATAAAAAATATCAATACCAGCTAAACAGAACATTGAATACCAATAATTCAAAACACCAACATCTAAAAATAAAACCAATTTCATGAAAACAATCAAAGGCATCATGCAGTTTATTATTTATATTAAGAAGACCAAGCCGAATAAAAGGACAATCAAAACCGAAATTTTTCAATCTATGCTACAGAGTTGAGAAGCAGTTTACTTTAATTACAATTAAGAGGACAGATTCCAGAAAAATGTTGTTTATATAAATAAACATATAGAAAGGCTGATTCTATTTAATTTCATTATTTATTGGAGCAATATTTATAATAAGGGAAAGGTTTTTAATATCTGGAGAATGACCATTAATATGTAAATATGTTACCTGAATTATATATATTTATATGGAACTGTTGAAATATTGTTTTCTGATCTTACATTTAAATTAATAGATTTGTGTTCATTTAATTTTAAATCAAAATCTCAACCAGTTCCTTCAATATTGGAAGAATTACATTTAAGACTATAAATTTTATTAACATCAGCATTATATTTAGTAGAAATAGATTCAGAAGGTTTTGGAGAATTAGGATAATAGTTCAAAAATTTATAAGAAATTGTTTTACAATATTTTTATAAGTATATTTTATAGAATATGATTGTAATATTTATTGAATCAAAATTTGTCATAATTTTGATAGTTTATCGCCAAAATCACCAAAATCGTTTTCTTTGCTTTCCAGGTGTAATGAACAGTAGAAATACTGAAATCTGTAAGTTTCTCTTTTATTCAATCTTGTGATTATAATTTCCAGAAATATTTTATTTCAACTGAATTCTTTGTAATCCTTGGTATATTTGTCCAATTTTACTTTCTGTATTTAATATATTGCAGACCTTACGAACGCACCATGCAAGATATCCAAAACAATGATCGTAAAACAGCACATGACTTCACATAAAACCAAACTCAAAAAGGTCAAATGTAAGGAGGTTTTCAATATCCCTTGTTTTAGGCATTAAGTTATAACATATTTACTGCTTCTATATTCACAGCCTCAATTGATACCTCTTGTCCAAAAACGTGGACGTCGAGTACAAAAAGTGAGTTTCTAACTTTTTTCTGAAAGATGTTTTCTAGTGTAATAAGAGTTCTCGTGCTTTCGTGATACTCCAGTTCGGGATCAGAGGAAAAAACAAGGTCTAGGGAAGCCCACTTCACGACCTGTATCTGGACGGAAAACTCCCAGACCAGAGTCACAGATTTCAGCGTATGCCTACGAATATGGTCAGCAACAGGTGAGTTGATAACGAGAGAACAATTGGAGAAGTTTCACCTCCTCAACAGTTGTGTTATTTCATCGCTACAGAAAAGCCCCAACCACTATTACGACGGTTGTCCACGACCTTCAGCGGGCAGTCCTGACCCAATGTCCGCCTACGGTGAAGGCCATGGAGGTGGGGATCAGTCAACACGGACCTCCATTTTACCCGACTACTACAAGTTCGGGGCGGGCAACTCCCAGGTGGTCCTCGAGTCTGACCCAAGTGCGGATGTGTTGGACCGTCGGCCCGAGAAGTTCTCGGAACAGCTGCCCTTCACTCCGCGAACACTCAAGCATTACCCGGGCCACCCGACGGAATCGGTGATCAAGAAGTCCCGCTTCTACAACCCCCCGCCTCCGGGAAGTGCCGCAGCCAACAAGAAGAGGAGGGAGGCGGAACTCAAGAAGCAGCTTTCAAATTGTAAATCATTGCGTTTTGAATATACAGTAGGATTCGCCTATATCAAACATTCGTCTGTATCGAGTTTTTTGTCTAGCCAGCTGTTCGTTCATCTATCTGAAAGTTTTGTATCGATCAAGCACAGACATGCGAATAATTAATTGATGTTTGCGGTATATGAGTCACAATGTACCTAGATATCTTTCTACCCATTCATTAACCTCTTCCTTACGGTCTTCAGGGACAGAAAAGTTACTTCTCCAAACGGTTATATAAATTCAACTTTGTTAGTTAGTGTCCTTATCGTGTCCTCATTGGTTAATTATTATCGCGTCATTTATAATAGCAGCTAATATTGTGTGACACATTCAATTCTTCTATTTATGTGTTGTTGTAATATTCCCTATAGTTACAGCCTGTAATATTTATTTATCTGTAGTGGAGTACACCGCCGAGTAGGGTTATGTTAGCTGTTATTTAATAAATAATACAATTGAGCACAAAATTGGAAGCTTTGTACAATCTGTTGACAGTAGTGAAAGGACAATGTTCGCTGAACTCGACTCTGTTGAGACGGAAATACATGACTTGGTTTTGTCCAGGCAGAATCAAAATAGCTTATCTGTCATTAAAACTGACTACTTTAATTATTATATTACTGTATAATAAAGTTAAGTCCTTATGTGTGTTGTTACTGCACATTTATGCATGAACAATTGGATTTTCTCATTAAAAAAGTGAAGTTTGTCTATATCGAGCTTTTTCTGGACCTTCAGACTTCGATATAGGCGAGTCCTACTGTATATGAATTTAGTGTAATTAATGACTCATTGAACATCTAACCGTCTCCACAAATCAGCCGTCAAGCCGCAGGAGGGCGATATCCAACCCCAGACCTCCGTCAGTGTGAACAGCAGTCCCCAAACTCCCGCACCTAGTTCCGCTCGTCGACGACAGATCCCCACCACAGCCACCGGCAACACTGACGTCATCCATCATCAGAAAGGCGGACGAGCGTACTTTGGTAGGAACCAGCAACCTGCACCCCCAGAGGTTCCTGGACTGGACATTCGCAGAGACCCCGACAAGATGAACTGGATCCATCAGCAAGCGGAACAGTCACAGGTCCGGATCATAGGTTGTCATATAAAATGATTTAGAGATGAATGTTTCCTTTGTCAATATTCAGATCCGACAGAACAATAATCGGAACAACTTCGGCGGAGACAATGAAACCTCCCTTGATTGTAGAAGTTATGAACTGAGCCATGTGTCAGGCCCGTAAGTTGATTCTGTCTCCCTCATTCGTGCAATACCCTTACTATATTTGCCGACACACTTATCTCCTTGAAATTAGATCTAAATTCTCGCATGACTGTTTTTCATGTTTATGGTAGGATTGTTTGGTTGATTTGTGGTTATCTTATTTGGAAATATTACAAATATACTTCCGTTAATTCGCCGCATTTTCCATTTCGTTATTCATTAATTCTAAACTATTAATTCTGAATTTGTTTCCATGTTCTGTTGTGTACATATTACAGGATAGATTTTAATTGTGTCATGCATGGTCGTTGTGTTTATTCGAATCTTATTCCTGTACTCCTTAGTGTTAGCAAATTAATGCTATCCAGCACCATGCAAAAGGTTCAAGAGGAGTAAGTCAACGGTTAATAGTTTGATGTGGACTTTCATTTATTTTCTAACAACACACTGCTCACTCCCTCATCTCCTTCATCTCCTTCATCTCCTTCATCTTCCTCATCTCCTTCATCTTCCTCATCTCCTTCATCTCCTTCATCTCCTTCATCTCCTTCATCTCCTTCATCTCCTTCATCTCCTTCATCTCCTTCATC